>BSBK01007657.1:405000-470000 GCA_027943335.1 Chamaecyparis obtusa | reverse complement strand
ATTTGGAATTTAAAATTTAGACCCTAGGTCAGGTTCGAGGTTGACCTTGACCCTAAGGTCAAGAACCTCAAAATCTCAGATAAAGATACCATAAATAGGTAGGAAAGAAGTATAAAATAGGGTAGTACAGGGGAAAAACTAGATCAAAGTCAAAGACCCATTCAAGGTATTTGACATGACCCCAAACCACTTACTCGGAGGGCTAAACCAGTCCTAAATGGAAGTGCTTCCATTTTACGATGACACAAATTTTATACTGTGTTTGTATACTTTTCTCTGGCTAACATCATCCTTTTAATTCATGTTTAATTATGATTATTTTTATTTTAATTCTATTTAGTTAACACTATCTTATCTAATGTTGGTGTGGTGGTATAGGTATTTGAAAGATCCCTTTGATTGATACTAGTATAAATATCAAATACCATCAACAAAAAATATCAACACAAACTATTTCCTTGGGATAGAATTATAGAATAAACCTCTTTTATTTCTTTTATAGATTGGTTTGACATAATCGATAGGGAAACAATTATTAATTTGAAACAAGCTTGGTGTTGTCTTTAACAATGGCTCTATTTATTTTTCTACTTCTATAAAATCATCTTGATCAAACGAGCCTTTCTGGGAACTAGTGCAGGATCACCTAGGGGTTTGAGCCCTCAAATTTTGATGTGAGAGGCCTAATTATGGTCTCATTTTTCAATAAGGGTATTTAAGTGTATTTAGGTTTGGTTTGAGGTAGTTTTGTTAAGTTTTGTGTTGGGGTTTTTCTTTGTGGTCCAAGAGACCCTCTTGATGTCCTAAGTGCCAAGATAGGCCTAAGTATGGAAATGGTAGCTAGAGTGCATAAAAGAACTTATTTGAGGTTTAAATAGGGTTAGAATGTGGTTAGAAGTCCTAGGAAACCCATATTGTGGGTCAAATCAAATAGATAAGCAAAGATGTAAAAGTTGTCAAAGTTGCTTGAGCGACTTTGACAACATTTTGGACAAGAATCACAAAAAGCCCTAATAGGAGTTATGGGTCAGAGGAGGTAGTGATCCCAAGTAAAAAGACCTATTTAAAGAATTTTAAGACATTGTACAAAGGTTGGTGAAATATGGAATACAATTCCCAAGGAAGATCTGCTTAATAGTTTTGTTTTTGTGACTGTGTACAATTAGCTTAAATTGTTTTTGAATACATTAAAGATGGATTGAAGATCTTGTTTTTATGATTATATTAGCTTCACTTACTTATTTACTCATTATATAAATTCTCTTCATTTATCTTTTCATAGTTTTATTTTCTTATATAAAACCAAACTCTCCTGGACTGTTCACGGCCAGTGAGGGAGTTTGGGCTTGTATATATGGCTCTAAGTTGATGTCCTTCCATTGGATATTCATGGACTATGGATGATGGAATTTAGAGTCCCTATACATTATTTATGTCTTTTTACAGATGTTGGAGGTGGAGTTTCCTATTTTTAAGGCCTTTCCCTAGGTGAGACTGGTTGTGCCTGCCTAGGAGAAAGAAAGTAACAGTCATTGAATGGGTGGTTGGATTGAAAATAGGAAGATAATGAGTGGAGAGTGGTATTTGGGTGTTGTAAAGGCCCTATAACTAGTGGAGAGTGTGGGTGAATCCATCACAAAATTATTTTTTTGAAATTAGAATAATTAGCCCTATTAGCCCTATTTTTAAGGACAAAGTCACAGTCCTCCTCAAGGTACTATATGGACAGTTTGGAGACCCCTAACCCTAGAGATCCTTAAGTTTGGTGAAAAGGGTATTTGGAACAGTCACCATTTTTGGGGCCTCTTTGTTGAGTTTGCAAGTTATTGGGGTTTAGGATCCTAATTATGGCTACATGAATTACTAGTCCTTTCCTCTATGCAGTTTGGAACTCAATGGAGAAATGGTTGAAATTTGAAGCAAGATATTCAATAATGAATGAAGTATGATGAAATTTGAGTGCAATTGACCTTCCAAATTGAATAATGAGAAAATATGAAGTTTTGTGGGAATCTACCCTAGTATGTTCAAGGAGAAGTTGTCTTATCTATTGGTAGAGAGGCCTTTGTGGAGTAGGGAAAGAAAGTGGTGTGTTTCCCTAGGTTTGTGGTGTTAGAAGAAATAAGAGGGGGGTGAATCAATTATCCAGTGTCCCAATACAAAATGTATAATCCAAAAAAAAAAATTAAAACTTCTGATACTCGGTAACTTAAAATACTATACTGTCTATGCTTTTTACTGATTACTAGTCTAAAACATATAGTAGTTATTGATCAAATCAAATATGCAACATGAAAATATGACATCAAAAAAAATCAAAATCAACACATAACACAAGAGATTTAACGTGGAAACCCTGCAAAGGGAAAAACCACCTGGGACCGGCAACCCAAAAATATTCACTCTTCTGAAGTGAGGTCGGTGAAGATCCAACCCTATTAAAGGTTACAAAGACACTATTAGGTGTGATCTTGTTAGAGGATTTTATACCAATTTTTATCATCCAACCAACAGTCACTCTGGGGTTGACAAGATAACAATGCTCATTCTATGAATGATACATAAAAGACTTTCTTAGTCCACTCGGTTAAGAGATTTGACTATGTACAATGGTTAAAATGTAGCAGTAGGTGATCTACCTTAATAAAACTTCAATTGCAGATATAAAGATCAATGTTAAGCTCATTCAATCCTTTGATCACTAAATCAATTCTATTCCAATCAATGTTCAGTAACTTACTGTCGCTCAGTAATAGCTTCCTGTCGCTTAGTAAAAACTCTGCAGTTTGGTTCTCACTAACTAGTTTGATCAGGTATGCATGAAAATTTGTTCACACAATAATTCTGTAGTCTCCTCCTTCTGGCATTACATTTACTATGAAATCTCCAGTCTCTTATATAGACAAGTAAACCTTTTTCTTCTTCTCCATCAAATTTTTCCGCTTAATCATCTTTGTTGATTTTTCCACTTAAACATACCTCATTTGATGTGTCAATAAAATGTTTGATTCTCATCCTTTAGATCTTTCTTGAATTTTTTTAGCCGTTGATATGTGTAACAAACATTATCTGTTACCTTGAAATCATACACTTTCCAGCTCATCAATCTTATCAGCTAAGCTAGTCATTTAGTTCCTTTGTTCTGCTTGGTTAACAAAGAAATGTGTCAGTGAACACAAGCTTAGTTTACACTGTGCTTGGTATACTCTACACTTCCTCAGTGTACACTGAAATGCTTCATCAACTAACAATACTACTTTGTGTCTTTTAGCTCTTTTCCTCATCATAGATGAATGAAACATAATCAAGTCAATATCATAAGGTCATAGACTCATCGACAAGTTACTTAATGCATTCTTTATCCTCATCTATCATATCCATCTTCCTCATGTAGATATTTATGTACTTCATCTCTTTCACTCCTTTACTACAGATGTTTCGGTATAGTAACTTACAAGATAAGTGTTGTTAAACTAGTTGACATCAATGACAACATAATACTAATTTAATCATATTACATATCTAATCAATCAACTCACTGATCTTAAGTCACAGATTCTTCAATCAAGTTCTAAATCAGTTGTAGTTCATCAATCTCTCCCTTTGGCATTGATGACAACTCAAGTAATATGAAATATACCATACACATACCAAACATGTATTCAACAACTTGTGAACAAATGTTGTGTTATGTATGTGGAGCCTAATCAGACTTATCCACAGGGTCAAGGGGCAAAGCCCCTTGCGGGGTCCTGGGGCAGCACCCCAGGCGGGGTCAAGAGGCAGAGCCCCTGATGGGGTCAAGGGGCAGTGCCCCTTGCGGGGCCCCCTAAGAATGACTTAATAATATTGTAAAGTGTCGGCCATCTATTTTCCATTAGTTGGAGTATTTTTTCCCTAATTTCATTATGTCAAAAATACTTGTAAAAAGGGCTTAGGGTTTGAGATTGAATGTATGAGGGATTATTGAAGCTTCCTATGGTGGTATTGAGTTGTAGGTTTCAGATTGTAATCACTGGATAATAATAAAGATATTGGACTTGCTGTTGGTGGACATAGCCCAGGGATTGGGTGAACCACATTAAATTTTGTGTTATTATGTTCTCTCTTGTTTGTTAATTTTTGCATTTTCTGCTTATTATCCTAACATGTTGTACAAGCTCTCCCTAGTTTAATATGTTTAATCACTATTTTACTCAACACAATTTAAAATATAGCTTTGTCAATCTGCAAATATGATCTTTTCAGCTCTCAGGTTCATGCTTCTGTTCTCAGTAACTGATCTTCGATGTTCTTCCTTTCTTCCAGATTATCTCTCCCTTAGATAGTTCTCATCAGTGTATTTTGTTTCATATTGTTTATCTCTCCCTTTGACAACAATACCAAAGAAAAAAATAAACACACTACTCTTTATTAGCCAAGTAACTCTCTGTTGTCCAATGCATTCTCTATATCTTTGTATACTGATATCCCAATCTGTTTCAGTTCTCCAAACTTATCACAACCTTGAACATGATCCAAAGTGTGAACTATGTTGCATCAACATGAATGATCTTTTGATAAGATTAGGCTGATGCAACATCCAGATCACATTAGTGACTGGTAGATAGGGGATGGACCCCTAGTCTAGACCTTAAGTACTCAAATGTATCCTTTGGTAGAGCCTTTGTAAATATGGCTGCAAGTTGTTCTTTTGATGTAACAAAATCTAACTTCACTTGCTTCTCCTGTACTTGTTCTCTCAAGTAGTGATACTTAATTGATATATGCTTTGTTTTAGAGTGCATCACTGGATTCTTTGAAATGTTTATTGCACTGGTGTTAACATAGTACATAATCACCGGCTCTATGATTATCTCATTCATACCTTCTAGAGCTTGTTTAATATATGCAATATTTGAACAACTTGTTGCAGCAGCAACATACTTTGCTTTGGCTGTAGATTGAGAAATGCAAGCCTTCTTCTTACTTGTCCATGTAACAAGTCTTTCACCAAAGAAAAATGCTCCTCTGGTGGTACTTTTTCTGTCATCCACATTTCCAGCCCAATCAGCGTCGGTATAAACCTTTAGTTCAAACTTGCCTTCCTTAGGATACCATAATCCATAATCTTCTATTTTCTTCAAGTATCTTAAGATTCTCTTTATAGCAATCATGTGTGATTCTCTAGGGTTTGCAGAAAATCTAACAACAATTCCCACAACATGTGCTATATCTGGTCTACTGTGTACTACATACATTAACTTACCAATCATAGATCAGTACAATGTCTGGTTTACCTATGTAGTTTCATCTTCCTTTGTCAGTTTGCATCCAGTAGCCATCGGTGTTCCCACAAGTTTAGAATCTTCCCTACCAAATGTCTTCAATACTTCCTTGATATATTTGGATTGTGTGATGAATATCCCATCATTCTGCTGAATCACTTGTAGTCCTAGAAAGAACTTAATCTCTGCAAACATAAACATTTCAAACTCTTTTCTCATCTCATCAGCAAAAGATTTACATATGTTATCTTGACCTCCAAATATAATATCATCCACAAATATCTTAGCAATAAGAATAGTGTCATCAGTATCTCCTTTCATATACAAATTGTTGTTCTCACTAGTTCTAACAAATCCAATACTTAACAAATAAGTATGCAACCTCTCATACCAAGCTCTCAGTGCTTTCTTCAAACCATACAATGCTTTATGTAATTTACATACCATGTCTTTCTTGTCTGGATCAACGAACCCTTTAGGTTGTTCTATGTAGACTTCTTCTTCAAGTATTCCATTCTGAAATACTGACTTAACATCCATTTGATAAACTTTGAATTTCTTGTGTGCAACATATGCAAGTAGCATTCTAACTCCTTCTAATCTAACAATAGGTGCAAATGTTTCACCATAATCAATTCCTTTCTCCTGTGCATATCCTTTGCATACCAATCTAGCTTTATTCCTTGTTACCTCACCATTTTCATTCAACTTGTTCCTGAATATCCACTTAGTACTGATAACATTCTTATCTTTAGGTCTAGGTACTAAGGTATAGGTTTTGTTCTTCTCTATCTATTCTATTTCCTCTTTCATTGCATTAACCCATTCATCATTTTCTAATGCAACTTTTACATTTTTCAGTTCATAATCACAAACTAGACATGTACCTTGTCTTGTCTTACTCCTTGTTTGCATGCCAGCTTGTTTGTCTCCAATAATTTGTGTCTCAGGATGATGTCTCTTGACAAATCTTGCCAGTACTCTATCTCTTCTTTCTCATTCATCCTGTTCAGGTTCATTTGCTTGCTTGGTAGGTTTATCTTGCTTGTTAGTTTCTATTTCCTATTCTTCTGTATTATTTTCCTACTGACTGGTTATCATAGGCTACAACTTTAGTAGGTACTTTGGGTGTTCAATGTAAGTGATTCTACCATAGTCTTCTTGTTCCTTTGTACTTTCCTCTACATTCTTTTTATCAAACTCATCAACTCAGACATTAGTACTTTCAATCCTTTTATTAGTAGTTTTATTCAGACACTTATATGCTTTGCTTTTACTGGAATATCCTAAAAATATCCCTTCATCACATTTTGAGTCAAACTTCCCATTTCTCTCATCTTTTAGAATAAAACATTTGCTTCCAAAAATCTTGAAATAACTTTCCATAGGTTTGTGTCCAAACCACAACTCATAGGGTGTCTTGTTAGTGTCCTTCTTCAGTTGTACTCAGTTCAAAACATAAATAGCTATACTGACAGCTTCCCTCCAGTATGTCTGAGCAACATTATTTTGCAGCATCAATGTTCTAGCATAGTCAACTATTGACCTATTCCTTCTTTCAACAATCCCATTCTACTGAGGTGTCGTCGGTGCAGAGACCTATCTTTTAATACCATGCTCATTACAGAAATTAGTAAATTCATCAGAGATAAATTCACCTCCTCTATCAGATCTTAGGCATTTCAATTCTTTACCAATCTCTTTTTCTACCTTTTCTTTATACCACTTGAACATCTTAAATACTTTAGATTTTTCTTTCAAGAACATAACAGTCATCAATCTAGTATAGTCATCAACAAAAAGAATAAAGTATCTATCACCATAATAATGCTAAGTTCTCATAGGACCACATAGGTCAGTATGAACCAAGTCAAGTATCTTCTTTGTTGAATAATCCTTACTTTTGAAACTAGATTTAGTCATCTTACCTTTCTGACATTCATGACACATAACATGATTAGGTTTTGACAAGTTAGGTAGACCTCTAACTCTTTTCCTTTTACTGATCTTAATCATGTTATCAAAATTCACATGGCATAACCTTTTATGCCACAACCAAGCATCTTCATTTTTCATCACCAAGCAAGAAGATTCATCAGTATCAAGATAAAATAGATTACCTCTTGATTGTGCACTAGTTCCAACTAATCTTCCACCATCATCAAAGATTTTCACTTTCTTGCTCTCAAAAGCAACTCGGTGACCTGAATTGTTCAGTTGTGCCACACCTAACAAGTTATAGTTTAGTCCATCTACCCAATAATAATTTTCACATTTTATCCTATCATTTATCATCAGGGATCCTTTACCTCTTACCATACAGGATGTGTCATTACCCATCTTTACAAATCCTCCATTGAATTCTTCAAGTTGATCAAATTTCTCTTCATCACCAGTCATGTGATGTGTACAGCCACTGTCTATGATCCATGTATTATTTTTGTTAACTTTAGAAATTAATGCTATTTCTACATGTTTTCTTCTTCCTTTGAGTCATCTTTCATAGCAACAAATACAACTTCTACATCTTCATCTTCATCAGATTCAGATTCATTATCTTCGGCTATGTAACATACCTTTTTGCTTTTGTCATTACTATCTTGGTTATCTCTTTTGTGTTGGTAGCCTCTGTTGACTCTTCTCCCATAGCTTCCTTCATATCAGTCTTTGGTTCTTTCATCATCTTTCTTATGTGGACATCTAGCAGTGATGTGGTCAACCTCTTATAGTTAAAGCATGCTAAAGGTAGCTTACCTCTATACATTCCTTTACCTTTGGGTAATCTTTTGACCATAAGAGCTTCAAGTTCATCAAGCTCATCATCGGTATTGCTATCACTATAATCATTCTTATAATTCCTGCTAGACTTACCAATCTTTAGAGAGGACATGAAAGAAGATTCCACAGATGGAACAACACTATTGTCAAAGTTATTCAATTCAAAGGTTGTAAGTTTACTAATCAAATTGTCAAGTGTAAGGACATTACCAGTTGTAGACCTTGTTTCACGAATAGCAGATATTCTGATTGCGTAAACTGGCAATAAGGTTATGAGGACTTTGCTTACAACTGTCTCTTCACTAATAACTCCATTAGATGCTCTAATAGCATGTACTACCTCTTTCAGTCTATTTATGTATATCACAATATTCTCACCTTCCTTCATCTTCATATCATCGAATTTTCCCCTTAAGCTTTCTGCTCTGGCTCTTTTGACATTCACATCTCCACTGTAAACTTAAGAAAGTTTATCCCACATGGATTTTGTAGTAGTGCATCTTTTAATATCTTCAAATTTGGCATTGGTAAAGGCAGCAACAATCTCCATCATAGTAACATTGTAATCATGTCTGTCTCTCAGTTGATCAAGTGTCAGGGGACCAGTGGTCAGTTCTATATAGCCATTCTCCATCAATTCTAGTGTAGAATTCCCAATTCCAGATATGTGCAGCTTCATCCAACTTTGCCATACTACGAAGTTATCTTTGTTTAGCTTTGACACTTCCCTCTTATACATTTTGAGATCTTTGTATTGAAGTCCTTAAAACTCTGTTCTAAGAAACCAACACTCTGATACCAATTGTTAGAATAACTGAGAGGGGGGTGAATTAGTTTTCCAGTGTCCCAATACAAAATGTATAATCCAAAAATAAATACTTAAAAATTTTGATACTCGGTAACTTAAAATATTGTACTATCTATGCTTTTTATCGACTACTAGTCTAAAACATATAGTAGTTACCAATCAAATCAAATATGCAACATGCAAATATGACATCAAACAAACATCACAATCAACACATAACACAAGAGATTTAACGTGGAAACCCTGTGAAGGGAAAACCCACTTGGGACCGACAACCTAAAAATATTCACTCTTTTGAAGTGAGGTCGGTGAAGACCCAACCATGTTAAAGGTTACAAATGCACTGTTAGGTGTGACCTTGTTAGAGGATTTTAGACCAACCGTTATCGTCCAACCAATAGTCATTTTGGGGTTGATAGGATTGTATCATCTTAAAATGGACGTACTTCCATGTTAAGAGCATTTATCCCTCTGAGTAAATGGTTTGGGGTTAGGTCGAATGCCTTGAATGGATATTCGACTTAGATCTAGCTTTCTCCCCGCTTTCCATTTCTTTTCTGCTTCATTCTAGGTGAAATTAGGGTTAGGATCTTAAGGATTCTCTTGAATTTCCCTCTTCCATGGCTCTATTTTCTAGGTAGGATTTAGAAATGGATCCTCCTGGTCTTCATCTTAGTAATCATAGGATTTTATGTCTATCCTTGACATTCTGTCTTGTTCTGGCATCAATTCTAGGTTTCTGGGCATCCCTGGGAGCTCTTGACTTGGTTCTGAGTTAATTTAGGACCAGGGTCAATGTATTAGGTCAACCCTAACTAGGTCAAGGTCTTAGGTCGACCCTAACTAGGTCAAGGTCTTAGGTCAACCTTGACTAGGTCAGGGTCAACCTCGACATTGACCCCTTTCTCCAAATTTTCAAGATCCTTAATTTCTAGGCTTCGGGCTTTCGGGAAATTTATTTTCCCGCCTTCGGGTTCACCATTTTAAGTTTCAGGATGGTAAATGCTTTAATTTAATTTAATCTAGGTATATTTTCTAATGGTGAGGACCTAATTGGGATTTAATTCTCTAAGGTGTCCCATTTAGAGGAGTGTACCCTAGATCACTATAAAAGGAGGCCTTCCTCTCTCATTTTCATCATCAAGTTTTCATATCTCATAATCAAGTTTTGTAATCCATCTCTCAAGCTCTCAAGCAAGAAGATCAAGCATTCAAGCATTCAAGCATATCAAGGAGATCCATTAGTAGGCATTGAAGGATTCAAGTTCTATGGAGCTCTCTTGTTGAAGATTCCTCCATTTCCATTCAAGCCTCTTCCTAGTTCAAGATCTATTCAAGATTAGTGTTGAAGATCTAAAGACAATTGATTGGAGACATCCTATATTTGATTCTACATTCATCCATCCTTGTGGATTCAAGGATTCAAATCCTCCACAAGGGTTTCAACTCAAGCAAGGTGAATTGTTCCATTTACTTTGTTTATTCCAACAATTTCAATTCAATTTCAAGGTTAATTCCTAAATTGGGGTTTGACTGAGGTAAACCCCCAAAACAAAAAACCAAAAAATCTCTTTTTCTTGAAGGTATAGGTGTGAAATTTTGGATCTGAGAGAAAATTTGGATACCCTTTTTGACAAACTTCTAGGATCTGTGAACAGAATTCAAATCAGACTTGAAATAAAGAATGTGGTATTTGACCTTTTATGAGGGTCAAACCTGAGCTGAGCCATCTCAAAAAAATATTTTTGGGTTTTGTAGATCTCACAGTTTCGATTCAAGAATGTGAGAATCAATAGTTTTTGAGATCATTTAACAGGGTTTTCAACTAATTCTTTTTCGGAGGTAAGTACCTTTATTTGTTAATTTCAATATTAGTCATTTACATTTACTTTCCATATTAATACAATTTCATGTAATTGTAAAATATTGGCTTTGGGGTCTCTTTTGTGTGCAAGCCATTGCCCTAGGACCCCATACACTATTTTATCCTTTACAAGGATAAAAATGTTCATTCTAGGAATGATACATAAAAGACTTTCTTAGTCCACTCGGTTAAGAGATTTGACTGTGTACAATGGTTAAAATATAACAGTAGGTGATCTACCTTAATACAACTTCAATTGCAGATATACAGATCAATGTTAAGCTCATTCAATCCTTTGATCATTAAATCAATTCTATTCTAATCAATGTTCAGTAACTTACTGTCGCTCGGTAATAGCTTCCTATCGCTCGGTAAAAACTTTGCAGTTCGGTTCTCACTAACCAGTTTAATCAGGTATGCATGAAAACTTGTTCATGCAATAATGCTGCAGTCTCCTCCTTCCATCATTACATTTACTATGAAATCTCCAGTCTCTTATATAAACAAGTAAACTATTTTCTTCTGCTCCATCATATTTTGCTGCTTAATCATCTTCATTGATTTTGCTACTTAAACATACCTTGGCAAATGTGTCAATAACACATTTGATTCTCATCCTTTAGATCTTTCCTAAATTTTGTTAGCCGTTGATCTATGTAACAAATATTATTTGTTACCTTGAAATCATACACTTTCCAGCTAATCAATCTTATCGGCTAAAATAGTCATTTAGTTCCTCTGTTCTTCTCAGGTAACAAATAAATGCATCGGTGAACACAAGCTCTGTTTACACTATGCTTAGTATACACTACACTTCGTCGATGTACACTGAAATGCTTCATCAACCGACAACACTGCTTTGTGTCTTTCAACTCTTTTCCTCATCATAGATGAATGAAACATAATCAAGTCAATATCATAAGGTCATAGACTCATCAACAAGTTACTCAATACATTATTTATCCTCACCTGTCATATCCATCTTCCTCATGTAGATATTTTTGTACTTCATCTCTTTCACTCCTTTACTACAAATGTTTCGATATAGTAACTTACAAGATAAGTGTTGTCAAACTAGTTGACATCAATGACAACATAATACTAATTTAATCATATTACATATCTAATCAATCAGCTCGGTGATCTTAAATCATAGATTCTTCATTCAAGTTCTAAATCAATTGTAGTTCATCATGGGGGTTGAGGAAGGAACCCTTAGAAGGTCTAGATAGTGACCTTAGGAAGAGCCAAGTTGGCTTTAGGATAGGATCCTCCCTATCAAATTTGTATCAGAGCCCCAAAAAATTTTGGCTAGTGAAGGTGGATGTTGTATTCACCAGAATCAGTGGGTTCATCCAAAATGGTGACAAATTCAGATCTTGCAAAGAATGTGGAAGATCAGGAAGAGGAGAATAGAATCCTAAGAGAACAACTAGTAGAAATTGAAACTAATCTTTATGAAGTGAAAGCTAAGAAAGAAGATGTGAGTGAGAAGGTGAAAGAGACAAAAGAAAAAGGAAAGTCAATGGTAGTAGAGGATGAGGTGCCAAAGCCTAATCCTGTTCTACAAGAAGAGCCATTCCTTAGGGTCCCCAAATCCATAGGTGGAAAATCATTGGAAGGTGTACCCTTGTTGAGTGGAAAAATAAAGCCAGTGGTGGTAATAGAATGGATAGAGGGGTTAGAAAACAATTTTGAGTGTGAAAATGTGACTGAAGCACAAAAGGTAAAGGTGGCTAAGTCTAGATTGAGAGGAGCTTCCATAACATGGTGGAAGTTCATACTAGGTGAGAGGAAAAAAGAGGGAAAGAACCCTATAGCAACATGGAAAGTTATGGTTGCTAAGATTAAAGAGGCATATCTACTAGAGGATTATGAATTACAATTATACAAGAAGAGGCATAACCTAAGACAAAAATAAATGTATGTTAGTGTTTATACTAAGGAATTCCAAAAATTGTGCTTAAGATCCAAGGTACAAGAAGATGAGAGTCTTAAGGTAGCCCAGTATTTGAATGGATTGAGATGGATCATCGAAGAAGAAATAAATTTTCTTAGTCCTACTACTATCCATAGGTGTTACCAACTTTCTCTCAAGGTTGTGGAAAGGAGTAAAAAGATGCAAGATTCAAGCTCTAGAGGTAGAGGAAGAGCTAAAGAATCAAGAGGCCATAGAGGTAATTATGGTGGAAGAGGGAATGAATCAAGAACCTACGGTGAATCAAGACTGACAAACAAGACCAGTGAACCAAGTGGAAGAGGAAGTCAAAGCATAGGTAGAGGTTTTGGCAACAGTAGAGGCAGATTTGGTGGCACTAGTAGAGGGTCCTACTTTGCTAATATGGAATGTTATAACTGTGGAAAACTTGGGAATCCAACCTATAGGTGTCCTGACAAGACAATGCCAACTCAATCATAGAAAAGAGTCAGTTATGTTCAAGAGGAGGCAAGTATTGTGAAAACTTCTGAAATGAATCTTGATTCAGAAAGTGGAGAAATTATGATGTTTAGAAGGATATTTCTAAAATAACATGTGAAGGAAGAACATAAGAAGAGAAGGGCCTTGTTTAGAGAGAAGTGTAAGATTCTTGGAAAAGTATGTAAGGTCATAATAGACTCTAGGTCTACTGACAACATAAGCTTAGAGGAGGCAACAAACAAACTTGGTTTGGAAAAGATTCTACATACACACCCATATATGGTCACTTGGTTGAATAAGGGGCAAAATGTGTTGGTGAATGAGAAAGTATGGGTGCAGTTTTCTATTGGAGGATATCAAGATAGGGTATTGTGTGACATACTACCCATGGATTCTTGCAACTTATTATTAGGAAGACCATGATAGTATGATTATAGGAAGGCCATACATAATGGGGAGAGGAACTCTTATTCCTTCCAAAAGATTGGAGTAACCTTTAACATACAATCAATTGTGAGTGAAGAGGATACACAAATAGTGAGCCCTAGTGTACTGTTAGTGAGTGGAAAATAATTCATGAATGACCTCAAGAAGGAAGATGAAATGAGTTTTTCCGTAGTGGTGAAGCCATAGGAGGAAGATAAACCCAAACAAGAACCCCTACCTTTAGAAGTGGAAAAGTTATTAGAAAAATTCAAGGACATAATTAGTTATGGTAGTCCAACAACCCTACCACCTAAGAGAGAAATTAGTGATCAAATTGATTTTTTTCCAAGAGCTTCTTTGCCCAAAAAAGCAGCTTATAAAATGACCCCTAAATAGAACAAAGAGATAGCAAGACAAGTCCAAGAATTACTTGATCAAGAGCTAACAAGGAAGAGAATAAGCCCTTGTGTAGTCCCACTAGTGTTGGAACCTACAAAAGGAGGTAAGTAGAGGGTATGTAATGACTCTAGGGAAATTAATAGAATCACAATAAGGTATAGATTCCCAATTCCTAGGATAGAGGATTTAATGGACTGTCTTGGTGGGGAAAAGTACTTTACAGAACTAGATCTCAAGAATGGTTATCATCAAAATTGGATCAAGGAGGGGGATGAATGGAAGATGGCCTTCAAAACTACAACATGACTATATGAATGGCTTGTCATGCCATTTGGACTTACTAATGCCCCTAGCACATTCATGAGGTTGAAGAATGAAGTGCTAAAATACTACATAGGAAGGTTTGTAGTAGTCTACCTTGATGATATACTGATATTCATCAAGACAAAGGCATAACACCTTGAGCACCTAGAGGTTGTGTTAAAATTTTTGCACAAGGAGCAGTTGGCTATCAATTTGGAAAAATGTGAGTTTCTAAAGAAAGAATTAGTCTACCTAGGTTTTATTGTCTCACAAGGCAACCTAAAGATGGACCAAGACAAGGTTGCAACTATCTTTAGTTGGCCAAATCCAAAAATAGGGACAGAGGTAAGAAGATTACATGGCTTAGCTCAATTTTATAGGAAGTTTATAAGAGGGTTTAGTGAGATTTGTGCTCCTATACTAAACAACATTAAGGGTGGATTGAAGACTAAGTTTAAATGGATGAAGGAAGTTGATAGAGGCCTTGAGTTGTTGAAGAAGAAGGTGGCTACCCAACCCATCCTTGTGTTGCATAGATTTAAAAGATTGTTTACTTTAGAGTGTGATGATAGTAGTGTTGTGGTTGGAGTAGTCCTTAGCCAAGATGGAAAACTAGTAGCTTTCTTTAGTCAAAATCTAAATGAGGCCAAGAAAAGGTACTCATTATATGATTTGGAGCTCTATGTGTTAGTCCAAGCCCTTAGGAAGTGGATGCACTATTTGTTACCTAAGGAATTTGTGGTCTTCAATAACAACCGAGCTCTGAGTTACATAAACACTCAAGAGAAGCTAAGCCATAGGAATATAAAATGGATGGAGTTTCTACAAGCCTACACCTTCAAAATCAAGCACAAGTAGGGTCAGAACAATAAGGTTTATGATGCACTCAATAGGAGGTTACTTACTATTCAAGAAGTGCAATTGCAGAGTATTGGAATTGAAAGATTTAAGGATCTATACCAAACAAATAAATACTTCTCAGAGGCATACACGGTATGTGTAGAGTTTAATAATCATTTCCATAGTCAATTTGTAGACTATACATTGTAGAATGGATTGTTGTTTAAAGGGGGAAAACTATGTGTACCTAAAGGGTCTATGAGGGAAAATTTGATACAAGAGAAACATAATGGGAGTCTTAGTGGTCATTTTGGACTCAACAAGACACTTGATTTGGTTCAGAGATTCTACTTTTGGCCAAAGAAGAAAAGGGATATAAGGAAGTATGTAGAATAGTGCATAATATGTCAAAGAAAAAAGGGTACTTCTACCAATAATGACATTTACCAACCTCTTCATATTCCCAATAGACCATGAGAGTGTATTAACATGGATTTCATTGTGGGGTTACCTAGAACTAACACTGGTTTGGATAGTATGTTTGTGGTTGTTGATAGGTTCAGCAAGATGAGACATTTTATCCCATCACTAGTACAATTTGCACCTTTTTTCGATGGACAATTTGTTGAATTTCCTACCAATCTTGGTCGACTTATCGACGAATGGTTTTGTCTCCACTTTCCTAGTCATATTTTTGACATATCCGTGTTACCATAGAATGTTCAACACCAACCTTGGTTGAAACACCATTAGCATTTGGCAGATATATTCGTTGAACATTCAACTACCATTGGTCGAAATGTTTGGCATGACTGACCAGGATGCTAAAACCACGACACTAATTTTTGACCAAATTATGTCACAAATTAGACCAATGTTGGTTGAAATATTTGGCCTGACCGACCATGACGCCAAAACCATGATGGTGGATTCCAACCAAAATTAGTAGAAATTTTGACAAATGTTGGTTGAAATATTTGGCCCATCTGACCAGGACGCCAAACCCACGACACCACATTTTGACACATAATGGTCAATATTTAGACCAAACTTGGTCAGAGTTTCGACTTCGGTTAGTTGAAATTTCAACCAAATATGGAATGTGAAAAAAAAAACAAATGAAGATAAATACCCAGAGTAATCACCAACGACATCCTGATCGGTGATTAGTCTAGATATTTATCTTTAGGTGTCCACACTCATTCTGCTACTTGTTGCCAGTGGGTCCTTGCTTGTTCTATTTTCTGACTGAGCGATCAAATTTGGGGAAGAATCAGTGCAAGAAAAGAGAAAGAGATAAAAAATGGTGCAGTATAATTTCAAGAAGATTATTTGGGTTTCAAAAGCATCCTACTCAAACCTAATCAATGTTAAGATTGTTAAATGTTTCATCTTAAGCATCTTTTAAATAGTTATCTACTTATTTTAGACTTAGGCATCTAGTAATCTTTTAGCGTTATTTAAATTAATCTACTTCTTGAAGATGTTTACACCTCACACCTTGGTTACATAAAAAAAATAACCATCATTAGCATTTATAAACACTAGTGAATGTCACCTTTAGACAAGTTGCAAACATATGACCATACTTCTGTTCATAAAAAAACATAAAAGTCTGCTTTGTCGAACTGTCAAAAACATTGAGAACATGTGGACAAAGAAGTAAAATTGTATCAAATCTTGTGGAGCACTGCTAAAGTTGGGGATATTCACACATGTGTCAGCTTTTATATTGCACTCAAAAAATTGGTAACACTTAAAGAAATGGATTTTTTGATGATAAAAAAACTTGGTGCAATTAATGCTACCTATGTAGATAAAGAGCATGCAATTGATATTCCTTGCTATACAATACATACACTAATTACATCTATAAAAATTCAAGTAGTAAAAAATTGGATGGATTGAATAATAAATGTAGGAGGCCAAAAGACCTGCTAAATAATAGCCAACTTGATAAGATTTCAAGAAACCTTGAAATCAACAACGCTATAATAGATGAAACCCTAAGTACTGCTATCTTGGAATAAGATCACTTACGAAAGATTTGGTGTTATATTTGAATGTTTGAGACTAGGGGTAATACCATGGAAAACCCACTCAATACTTAGGGTTATCTAAATGAATCACAAATCCCAAAAATGTCTAGTATCTATACATGGAACCAGAAGAAGGTGGTGGCGGTGGAGGAAGTCACTTTGGAGTCCGCCGGCTAGAATTTATTTCACCATTTTGTGCTGGGTCGCTGAGCCTTCTACTGTGACCATTCATCCTTGAAGAATTAATACTTGGTGAATCTACAATAGAATTTGAATAGTCACTGGGCCCATTTGCACCAGTATCAAATGCAACTTTCCAATCATTGTTTGTTAAAACTGGAGTGCTAGGTCCACTTCCAGAAACTGTATATAGATATAAAAAATATAAGAAATTAAATCTATAATTCAATTAAAATGAAAAGAAGCATGCCACTTAACAAAACTAATATATCTAGTACCTCCGTTTGTAGAAAAATTATCACTTGTTGCTCGAATGTCATGGACACTTAATTGATGACTAAGCCTAGACAATAAAGATGCCTTTTTTTGAATCTCTCATGCTTCCTTTTTGCATTCTGATCTTCTTGGAGAAGTTCTTCAATCTTTGCTATACTCTGAGAGCTGATTGAAGTAGAATTGAAAAATAATATGAGGAATGCAAAAAATAAATATAACTAATACCACTACCATATTAGCCACATGTAATTAACCGTCACCTGACAGAGCTATAAAGTTGGGTAAGCATTTCCTCCTTGGCTTTCTCAACTTGGCAGAGCACCACAACTTGGCAATCATTGAGGGATGAGTTAATAATCATGAGAACTGTATAGAAGAACTCCTATTTTTGTAGTTCTTTAAAGTGAGGATGTTCTTACTTTGGGAACATTTGTAGCAAGACTGTTCAGAATAGCTTCCACATAACCACGTACTTCTTGAGCCATCAATCTCAGCTTCTCCTCTAGATCAACTGGCTGCCTGGCCATTGTATCTAATTACAAGGAAAAAGAATAAACTGATCATTACCTTTGCCTCAATATTCAATTTCTATCTTGTTAGATAAATTTAGACTTATCATGATCAATCTACCTTAATAGAGACAACACAAAACACATTCCTAGATTTTTCATTAACTACCTAATTTTCATTAACTACCTAATAGAAACCCACCACAAACATTTTCTACTACACTACATAAAGTTTGTTTTAAGAATGTAGACAGTAAACTGAAAATCAAGTCTTTGGCCATCAAACTTTGTAGAGCTGCTGCAATTTTATTGTATAGAAACTATGAGAAATTGATTGGGAAATGGTTGAAAAGTGATGTGAGTTCCATACAATAGATACAGTCATCAACAAATATAAATAGATATTCTAAATAGTATATGAATCTGCATGTCCATCTCACATTCAAACTCAGTGAGCTTCATTACCTCACTTAAAGTGGTTCTCAGATGTAGCAACTATGAGATAAAAAGAATTGTATAGTTGAAAATTGACAAAAGCTCTATAGAGTGGATGCAGTCTTCAAAAAATATAAAAGGAAACCCCTATTAGGAAGTGAATATGTTTATCCATCTCCAATTCAAACTAAAGTGCTATAGATTGACTTCATGGTTTGGTTTATTACTTTGGCTAGGCATCATCTTCATAAAGTTGCTAGTCTAGGTACCTAGTCAATTAAAATTTATCAAATTAACTAAAATAGTTACAAGATGTCTTGAACCAGAATCCAATTCCAAGGTTTGTCCTGGAAAGGGAAAAAGAATATAAAATCTTGAATCCCTAAATAAAGGTGAACTTCTCCAACAGGTTTTAATGATTTTTGTTAGTATTTGATCTACACAAGTGGGGGATTATACAATATATATGACAAGAACAAAATTGAAAGTAATAAAGTATAATGCAAAGATACATGGCATGTAGATAGGCAGAGATATTTTACAATGAGATTCTTAATCAAAAAGGTCATAACCCTACATGGCTCATTCTATACTGTAATTCATTAGAGATATGCTTATATTAAGCTATCTTATTATTTTAGTTAGATGCCTATATTATTTGCAGTGAAAACTATCTTCTAGTTGACATCAAAAGCATTGATAAAATATACACTGCTCATCATCCTTTAGCATAAAATAGCTACATTTCTTTAACATCATTCATAGGTATGGGATGTGCCCGTAGATATTGTGATGAGGTAATTCTTTCTAAACTTGATGCATCCACCAATAGTCAAAAAATTTATCGCAAAAATATTTATTAAGCCTCATTAAATGTCACCAGAACATACTGAGCTTCAATTATTGATTTCTCAATGTTCAAATTATAATTATAAAAATGTTCAAATTATAATGACAATCAAAATTTTATTTACTATTTCATATAAACATCAAGTGTCATTTTTCTTTAGCCATCAAAAGGTGTCAAGATGGATTTATGTGTTATTAAGAAATTAAAAATTGCCAATACTAAAATAGAACTAGAAGGAAAAAATGCTAAATATTTTGTTTTATAGAGGTAGTTCATTGAGATTCTGCACAATTTGTTCTGGAGATTTAATCATTTAACATCAAATGATATAACCACAAGCCTCAAACTGTAAAATAATCATTGGTATTTTTTACCTAAGAGGTCAAAGAAAAAATGAGCCTGATTGAAATGAAATATGGCTTCATATGAGGTACAAGAATTATCAAGATTTGAATAAAAAATTGTTATTGCTTCTGAGCAGTGAAAAGATTTATATAACAAATCAACACTTCTATAAATAATGAATAGTCAATAGTCTATTAAAAAAATAGCAATCCACTTGACACAATTTACTACTCAAAATAATTGGGCTTCTGTTATGTAGCTTAATTTTCGATCAATGTCAGTTTCAAAGGTGTAAGTATTAACTAATATACTATATGATAAATTTAATAAATGTCACTTAAAAATGAAGTGTATACCGTAGGGATTAGCAACTTCAAAAGCTTTGAAAACCTTTACAAAATAAAAAATACAATGCAAGTATAAATCTTTCTCCCAAGAACAATGCAAACACACAGACAACTCAGGAAATAAGAAAAATCAAATTAACAAGCAATGGAATCCACATAAGGATAAATGAATATATGCAATAAGATCTTCAAGCATCCAATAAACAAACATTTATGGAATATTTCCTTCTTTAACATTGAATATGTTAAGAATCATATAATTCAACCTAGTCCAAGTCAAGAACACATGTTATGCCATGCTTGTCACAATGAGTTTATCTACATTGGCTAAAGGTACATAACATCTATGATATAATGATGTGCTTGCCTAAATATAATAGTTATGAATGAAGAATAGAAGATAAGAACTGATTTAACACTTCACCTACTCAAAACACAAACCAATGAAATAATCCAGATTAGGCCAAGAGAGGTTGACACATTCAATAAGAGAATACTTACACAAAATGAAGTTGAATCATGCCAGACAATGACAATGAGAAGTTGACTATTGGCCCTTCTAGTTTTTTATTTGATAGTTTCCTGACAATGACACATTCAAAATGCACTTACGAGCAAAGACCTAGAATGAATGAAATTGATTAAATAATGAAGGTATGTTAGTTTGAGCTTCACTTGGTTTCGAGAATACTTTAATATTCTCTACTTAACAAGGCCAACCATGTGAAGGTGGGAGCTCATCTGGCTTCACCCCCCCTCCCCCTAACATCAATCTAAATTCCCTATTAACATCTAATCGCACACTTCATTCATCCATTTATGAACTATAACATTCAATCAATACAATCACATAACATTCATTAATATGATATAACATTCATTAATACACAACACTAATCAATAATTCATTAACACATAACAATATTCATTAACATGACATATAATTCAATATTAATACACAACATTCATAGATAATTACTTAAAACGATGTTCTTTCATTATCCAACAAAGTTAATCAAACAAGTTTTATCAAAGAGCATTTTTAAGAAATCATTTGTTTTTTGGGTTTTTCTTAGATTTCTTAAGGTAAAGGTTGAGAGGAGAATCAATATCACCCTCCTCTTGTGGTTGTGATCTCAAATTATGATGCTTCCTCATGGCTCGAGGAGCATGAGGATGTTGCACTAAAGGGGGGTCTGCTACAATAACAAGTAAACAGGTTAAATTCACATACTTTTTTTTACTGTTACATGCATTTCATTAACCAGTAGAACATAACATGCATTTTTCTTTACCTGACAATGCCACATCATCATATACAATAAAATTTTGATTTGCCGCCACCTCAACATGCTCAACATGCTCTAAAATATTCAAAAAAAGGTTACACGGCCAATTGCAATTAAAGATGTTAAATTCTATTAATAATTACGTAATTTACTTCCAATAGAAAATTAATACCTCCACCACTATGATGCACATCATGGGCTTCATCACGCCCAGGTTCTATGATAGGATTTGAAGGTTGTAGTGAAATGTCATGCACATTGTTACCATGAAATAGTTGAATTTATGTTCAAAATTAACTATTCAATTTGATTTACTTTTCATTTGACCAATTTACCTGTGTCTCATCTAGTGTAGTAGATTCTTCATTATGGCTTTTGGATTCTTGGCATAGGTGTGTAGCCATGACTTTATAGCCTTCCTTCAAGGCCATTCTTTTGCCTTCATCCATGGGCTCTACATTGAATTCTGTGCCCTCTATTTTTTGTTTAATATCATCACTTTTACATGTATGATTTGATTAAATAGAATTGTTTGCAAACTTATATATAAAAATTTGATATGAAATTCCAATGCTGCTACTTACAAGTTGAGAGACAAGTTTGTGTTGACCAACCTTTTTTAATCTCTCTTGTGTGGCTTTTTATGTGTCTTGCAGTCTATGAAAAGTTTGAAACATGTTAGATTATATATTTACAAAGATCACTAGTTAGTGGATGATTACATTCTACTTAATACTATCATGACATACCTTCTTTTTCTGTCTTCTGGTTGAATTCCACCACCCTTTAGCCTTTTCTCTTTTGCATCTTCCATTATTTCATTCCACTCCATCGGTGGAATCATAGGAGGACACTCGTACTTTGGGTTATCCTTTAGAGCCCTTCTATATTGGTCCCTCACAGTCTTTATATGTTTGGATGATTTTTTAAGAATCATGACACTGTCAAAAGTTTTATTTCCAAAGAGGTCCTCTAAAGATTTAATGAGCTGATTTTTTAAGTTAGCATCCTGTTCATTCCACCTTTTTTGAAAAAACAAAATTGTTAGATATCACAACTTTAATATAGTACAATAAATGGAAGATAAGAAAAATATTGTACCAATATATTATGAAGCTACATACCTTTTATGTATGGTGGGCCCAAATAGCTTCAATGTCATTTCAAAAAGATGATCATAAAAAATATCATTTCCTACAAAATATCATGGGATTATTAGTCCAAAATGAGTTATGTATAAGAAAACTACAATTACACTATAAATAATAACAATTTTAAAGCACCTGGAAGCTTTGGTACTTTTAATGGAAACATATTGTTCTTGTTCAACAACAATGTCCCTGCAAACGAACTAGTACTAGTAACATGGGATGATCTAGGAAATGGTTGATCTTCACTAGTACTAGTTTGATATGTTCTTGTACCAAGTGTAGGTGTATCTATTAGTGTACAAAATAGGTCCATGCAGTGTATAAAATTCACACAAGAAAAATAATCAATGCATGATTAGCACATAACAAAATATAGAAAAACAAGGTTTTACTAGTTGTAGCTGGTACAGAGGAAGATGTCTACAAGCACCTTGTTGTGGACAATGGAGCCCTTGATAGAGGAATGTTGATCGAAGGAGGCATTTGCACTTCATCATGAGTTGAAGAATACATTGTTAGCAAAGACATTTGCAATGGATAAAGATTAAATGGGGTACTAGAAGCATCCCAAACATAAGTTGAGTCAATAATGCATACAAAGGATAAATGAATGGTTAAAGGTTTAAGGATTATTTACATGAAGGCTGTGTGACACTACAACCCTCATCATATTGACCATGATTCATAGGTGTCAAAAAATCCTGTAAGAAGAACACATCATATTTTAGATCATGAGCCATAAGATAGTATACAATATAAACATCTATTGAACTTTAATTATTGCTTAAGATTAATTACTGCTTACATTAATACAATTGACTGTACGTATCAATTCTTCTTTGAGTTCCTCTGTCTCCTCAGTCTTGTTTGGTTCCATTACAAGGTTAAGAATTTATTTACTATATTTATTTTTTATTTGAGTAGCCATGAATACAGGGTTAGAGCTATATGCGATGTCATCTATAAATGCCGCATCAATTTCAGATCGCAATTGATCTGCTGTCATTTTTGCTTTTCCCTATCAATAAGTATCAAGTTGTGAAATCAATATCAGTAAAATTCTATCAAAATAACTCCAAAGCCATAAAGAAAAGAACATAATAATATGACATTTATTTCTATATAATTTGTATAATTACACTAATTA
This sequence comes from Chamaecyparis obtusa, assembly GCA_027943335.1. NCBI lineage: Eukaryota > Viridiplantae > Streptophyta > Pinopsida > Cupressales > Cupressaceae > Chamaecyparis > Chamaecyparis obtusa. The sequence goes on along the minus strand of BSBK01007657.1, from coordinate 446,328 downwards.
AGGTTTACCTTTGATGAAGAAGTTGTACTATGAGGAACATCCCCGCCTATATCTTGAGGTGGATCCATGTCACCCAGAGACAAAGATTAGTAATTCTTAGCAATCAACAATGAAATGAAAGTAATAAACTTACCAAAAAAGTATATTAATAAAATAGTAGATTGTACATTGGAGTCAATATTGATTAGAGGCAATTGGTTTAAATGTTATACTTACCAGTCCCATGATAGGGAATTTTTTTGTATCTACACGATTCAAATTGTAATCTATCAGAAGCTCTTCCCCTGCACTTATTGATTTTATCGCACATACAAATACACGATTTCCCTCGCATGCCTCGAATATACAATTTGGATGCTTATTAGTTGACACGGGTCAATAACTATTTATAAAACCTATAATATTCCCTATTGCTTTTGGCCTTCCATCAATCTACTAATATGACAATCAGGGCATTCTATTGCAAATTCATGTTGTTTATGATACAGAATGTGATCATTGGGACATGCATGTATTATCTGATACTTCATTCCAATTTTATTCATAATGGTAGATAATTCTCGGTACTGAGGCAAAATGTTTGATGGTGGTAAAAAAATCTCACCTATCAACCTACAATAACAAATATGAATTGTTAATATAATGAATCATAATGGTATGATAACATTGAAGATGACAAAAATGGCATACCTTAGCATACATGACATTGCTACATTGGATAAACCATTAATAACCTTCAAGTTCACCAACAACACTATAGTGGAGAGAAGAGTTGTTTGGGAGCCTTGGTATAGGGACTCGTATGCCTTCTCAAGTATAGGTATATCAAGACCATCATCATCATCATTATCAGATGCGCTAGTACCATCATCATGATCATCTTGATCAGCTATGCCAATACCATCTTCTTCAATCATGTCCTTTGGCACATTATCAGCTATGCCAATACCATCATCTTCAATTGTGTTCTCTACCAAAGGATCATCTTCTTCCATGGGAGTGTTATCCTCATCTTGGATATTCACACCTCCATGTTCCTCCAATTGGAAATCCACATTCACCAATCGATGAAAATCGTGCCCCCCTTCAATGTGACCATGTTTCCTACAATGACTCTGGGCTGCTATGATTAGAATTCTTTGATTCTTTAAGCCATTACACTTTCTTCAAGGACAATTACATTTATCAACTTTTCTTTGGAACTGAGACCACAATCTAGCAATTGTCTCATTATTTTGTTCTGGGTTCATATTGCTAGGTGTGGAATTTCTTCATAGGCAATTATTCTGGCTATAAATATACAAAATGTAAACATACAAGCATTAGTAGTATCTTGTATATAATAAAAAAAAATATATTATAAGATTATACAAGATTTACAAATACACACACAAATCATGCTCACTAGACCACAAAATATTCAAATCCCTCAGGGACTCTTAAATAGAAAATGTAATCAACATAGGAGTTATTGTTGGATGATTGAGAGACATGAAGTGGCATCTAGGAATTAATCTTATATTCAACAACTGCATCTAGTAATTAATCTTATATTTTTGTCTTATTCTAGCCTTATCTCATTTGATGTAGACAAAAGATTTTTCAATACTTTCAAAACTGAAATTGAACCTTGTGTCTTCTAGTGCCAATATTTATAAATTTCATGTAACATATGGCACAGTTGGAGATATGACCATCAACTCACAATAAATAATTTTTAAATAAATTTCCCTTTAGCACGTAGGCACACAACTCCATTTTAGCTCCCAAAAAGATCTTTTCATTAAAATAATGAAAATTTGACATGCAAAGTCCCTAATTTATATGCCCATGATTTGAAATTTTTTTCCCTGGTTCCAACAAGCTACAACACTAAGGCGCATTGTTGATAACAAACCAATTTTCTAAGGGTAGGGTCTCAAGGTGGGGCCTTTCTAAAAAAATTCAGTGGGTATTGTTGAGATTTTTTAAGAATATTTTAAGGTGGATGGTCCCGTGAATTTTGTAGTGTGATTTATGTTTAAAATTTTAAGTTGTCTTCAATACCCATCATGTCCTTTTCAATATTTATTCTAAAAAGATCAACCAATCTCACATGGTTCATTTGAAGAGGAATGGCTTCTGTAATTCAAATTCTTGGAATTAGTCATAATCACCTACTCTCTTATAACAGTTAATAGGCTCATTTATTAAATACCATAAGCCCTAGTGATTGGTGAAGAGAATAAAAAATTTATTTTTTAAGCTATGTTTGACCATTTGTACTATGAACATCTTTATGTTATGGTGGCACAACTTGAATCCAAAATAATCAAGCTTCAAGAAAAATATTGTCCAATTTCATGTCCTTAACATCTTTATTATAAAAAGATGGCTTGGTTTGTCAGTATTTATTCTCATAGAAGTAAAAATGTTTAATTAGGATTCTCATAGAAGTAAAAATGTTTAATTTTCTCTAATTGGCATTAATTGGAATAGGGTATGGATATCCATCAAAGCATAATACAAGGGGGATTTCCATCAGATATTATAGTTGGAAATGCTCTATTAGACATGTATGCAAAATGTAAAAGCATAGACAAGGCACGAGAAGTATTTGAGAGAATGACTCAGAGAAACATGGTCTCATGGACTGCAATGGTTGTAGGATATGCTAAAAATGGATGTGTTGAAAGGGCTGTAGAAAATTTCAAGAAAATGCAATTGGCACATGTAAAACCTAATTGCACAACCTTTTTCAACATTCTGTCTCCCTTTGCAAAAATGGGAGCTTTGGAATAGGGTATGGACATCCATCAAAGGATAATGGAAGGAGGTTTTCTATCAGACATTATGGTTGGAAATGCTTTGGTAGACATGTATGCCAAATGTGGAAGAATAGACAAGGCCCGTGATTTGTTTAATAGAACACCTCAACAAAATGTGGTTTCATGGACTGCAATGATTGTAGAATATGCACAAAATGGATTCCTTGAAAAGGCTTTAGAAAATTTCAAACAAATGCAATTGGTGGATGTAAAGCCAAATTCCACAACCCTTGCTAGCATCCTTCTTGCCTATGCCAAAATAGGAGTTTTGGAACATGGTGTGGATATCCATCAAAGCATAAAAGATAAAGAAATTTTGTTAGATGTTGTAGTTGTAACTGCCTTGGTAGACATGTATGAAAAATGTGGAACTATAGACAAGGCACATGAAGTCTTTGACAAAATGCATCAAAGACATGTGGTATCGTGGAATGTCACGATTACGGGCTATGTACAAAATGAATTTTTTAGAAAGGCTTTAGAAATTTTCAAGCAAATGCAAATGGCAAGTGTTAAGCTAACTTCCAGAACCTTTGCCAACATCCTCCCTACCTGTGCCAAAATGGGAGCTTTGGAACAGGGTTTATGTTAACTTATAGTGTTGATCTGATTGATTATTGTTATGGTTAATCAACTATGTATTATATATATCATAGTCAATTGAGAATTATCAGGGCTCACATTATATATATTATGTAGTCACTATTAAGATCGACTTAGTCGATTGCTTGATCACACAATAAATAGTAATTAATGGTTATCATAACACATTGTTAATGTGTTACGATAACCACTAACTAGTGGTTATTCATATCACTGTGTAAGATAATGAAACGATGCTAGTCAACCGATAATGAAATGATGCTAGTCGTATCTATTCATATTGGTAGGAAATAATCAATGATACCCTAGCTCGTATAAATGGATGCCCTAGCTCATGGGTAATCAATGATACTCCAAGAGCTCATATAAATGGATGTCCTAGCTCATGCGTAATTAATGATACTCAAAGTAATAATAGTGGTAATATGAAGAGTATGAGCCAAGGGCATATGCCATGTAAAACAATGCCATGTACACAACAGAGCATCCAAAGAAATGAACTCAATGCCATGGACAAAACAAAGCATGGAATAATGATCACAGTAAGATGTGCCCTCAAAATACATCATGGTATTCAATCAAGTGATCAGATGCAATGCATTCTATCAAAATAAAGAGGAGATAATGACACAATCCCTACCTCAATGATCGAGCTTCAATTTGATAAGGAGAGGAAAAGCCAAGTTTCCAAAACCAAGCTAGAAGATCAAAGGCCCAAGTCCAGATAAAAATTGCAACCCCTATACATAGTGCTGAATCAAATCATCCAAAGAAATGAACTCAATGCCATGGACACAATAGAGCATGGAGTAATGATCACAGTAATTTGTGTGCTGCAACCCTTGAAAAAATTCACTATGTTAATAATGAAATGAGAAATGAAATCTTTTTTTTTTTTAAGTTATGCCCGTGTTAGTCGAACTTTCGACGTACACAGTATTGGTTGAACTTTCAAATAACACGGGCATGGATTAAAAAAAAAGAAAGTTTTCCTTCTATAATTCGACCAACCAAAACCTTTTTATTTCATGGTAAAAAATTTTGGTAGAAAAACTAGATCAAATGTACTAGTGCATGTAAGACTAATCATGATGCAAGTTACATAGCTCAACTATTATTTACAGAGATAGTCAGAATCCATGGATTTCCATTGAGAATTGTTTCTGAAAAAGATGTTAAGTTCATGGGTCATTTTTGGAAAACATTGTGGAAGAGGCTTGGCACTAACTTGTCATTTGGTTCAACCTATCACCCACAAACTGATGGACAAATTGAGGTCATTAATAGGGTCTTGGGTAATCTTCTCAAGTGTTTGACAAAGGAATATGTTCAAATGTGGGATTAGATAAAACCACCAGGCTGAGTTTTCCTACAATGACAATGTTAATAGGACTACCAAAAAGAGTCCTTTTGAGTTGGTGTATGGTGTTCATCCAAGAGGGATATGTGAACTTCAAGAATTGGGAAACACATAAGGAAGGGGTGAACATGCTGGAGACTTCTCACAATCCATGAAAGAGGTGCATGACCAAGTTAAGAAAACATTGACTGATTCTACACAAAGGTTGAACACTAGAGTTGATGAGTGAAGAAGAGAGATGCATTTTGTGGCTAGGGATCTAGTCATGATCCACCTCAATAAGGCAAGACTTCAAAAGGGAGTCCCTACTAAGCTACAAATGAGAAGGATAGGTCCCTGCTCAATCTTGGCCAAATATGGGCAAAATGCATACAAGGTGCACCTTCCTACAAATCTAGCCATTTCACCAGTGTTTAATGTACAAGACTTGACAAAGTAAAAAGGTCCTATTATTGACAAAGAGAAGCAAGTTAGAGAAGTTGATCAAGATATGTACAATGTGTCATTGCCACCTAAGAGCCAACCTCAACCGGAAATGATCTTAGACTCAAGGGTAAAGAAGAAGACAAGGAATGGTGTATACATGGAGCATCTCATCAAGTGGTATAATTTACCTAAATCTGAGGCCACTTGGGTTGCTAAATCAGAGTTCAAGAAGTCAAGAAATGACATAGCCTTATTATCACCAGGAGGGACTTAAATTCCTTTGTTTAGGGAGAGTATAGTGCAAGAGCACCTAGGGGTTTGAGCCCTCAAATTTTGCTGTGAGAGGCCTACTTATGGTCTCAAATTTCAATAAGGCTATTTAAGTGTGTTTAGGTTTTGTTTGAGGTAGTTTTGTGAAGTTTTGTGTTGGGGTTGTTCTTTGTGGTCCAAGAGACCCTCTTGATGTCCCAAGTGCCAAGATAGGCTTAAGTATGGAAATGGCACCTAGAGTGCATAAAAGAAATTATTTAAGGTTTAAATAGGGTTAGAATGTGGTTAGAAGTCCTAGGCAACCCATATTGTGGGTTAGATCAAATAGACAAGCAAAGATGTAAAAGTTGTCAAAGTTGCTTGAGAAAATTTGACAACATTTTGGACAAGAATCACAAAAAGCCCTAATAGGAGTTATGGGTCGGAGGAGGTAGTGATCCCAAGTAAAAATAAATATTTAAAAACTTTTTAGACATTGTACAGAGGTTGGAAAAATCTAGAATACAATTCCCAAGGAAGATCTGCTTAATAGTTTTATTTCTGTGACTGTGTATAGTTAGCTTAGTTTTGTTTTGAATCCATTAAAGATGGATTGAAGATATTGTTTTTATGATTATATTATCTTCATATAATTATTTCCTCATTTTTTAAATACTCTTCATTTGTCTTTGCATAGTTTTATTTTCTTATAGAAAATCCAACTCTCTTGGACTGTTCACTGCCGGTGAGGGAGTTTGGGCTTGTAAATACGGCTCTACATTGATGTCCTTCCATTGGATATTCACGACCTATGGAGGATGGAAAGTAGAGCCCTCGTACATTCTTTCTTTCTTTGTATAGATGTTGAAGGTGGAGTTTCCTATTTTTCAAGCCTTGCCATAGGTGAGAGTGGTTGTGCCCGATTAGGAGCAAGAAAGTAACTGTCATTGAATGGGTGCAGGGTTGGATTGAAAAAAGGAAGATAATAAGTGGAGAGTGGTATTTGGGTGTTGTAAAGGCCCTAGAACTAGTGGAGAGTGTGGGTGAATCCATCACAACATTGTTTTGTTGAAATTGGAGTAATTAGCTCTATTAGACCAATTTTTAAGGACATTGCCACAATCCTCCTCAAGGTATTGTACGAATAGTTTAGAAACCCCTAACCCTAGAAATCCTTAAGTTTTCCAAAATGGATATCTAGAATAGTCACCAGTTGAGGGCCTCTTTGGTGAGTTTTCACGTTATTGGGGTTTAGGAGCCTAATTAGGGCTACAAGAATTACTAGTCCTTTCCACTATGCAGTTTGGAACTTAGTGGAGAAATGGTTGAACTTTGAACCAATATCTTCAAGAATGAATGAAGTATAATGAAATTGGAGTGTAATTGACCCTGCAAAGTGATTGATGAGAAAATATGAAGTTTTATGGGTATCTACCCTAGTAGGTTCAAGGAGAAGTTGTATTATCTATTGGTAGAGAGGCCCTTGTCGAGTAGAGAAAGAAATAAGTGTGTTTCCCTAGGCTTGGGGGTTGAGGAAGGAACCCTTAGAAGGTATAGAGAGTGACCTTAGGAAGAGCCAAGTTGGATTTAGGATAGGCGTCTCCCTATCAAAAAATATGTGTTCTAAGTGTTCATTAAGGATCTCCAAGTAATAGAGCTAAATTTTCCTTCACATTTGGATTGTTGGGGCTTAGATTGAATTGCAAATTTTAGCACCAAGAATACTCTTGACATAAGATTGAGATCATTACAAAAATAAGATGTGGGGTCATTTATAAATGTAGCTGAAGCATATCGAATAATAGTACAAATACATGAGAAAGTGAGTTTTTTTCTTCCTTAGATTCATTAAGAGAAATATTTTAATCTCTATTCGCTTTGTTTGTTAGTTTTTAGTAGAAGAGTTCATCGATTTCCTATATTTTCATTGGGAAAAAAAATTTGAGGCATCCCATAAATTTTAGTCATGCCTAGATTAATTTTTCATGAAACAAAAAATGATATCATCCTATTGTTGTATACTATATTCCTAATGTTTTAGGATATGTGACACAATACTTTCTATTATGGATATAACAGATACATCCAATGTTCAAGATGCTTGGATAATAGGAGATTTGTGTTTGCTCACAAGTTTTCCAATAATTGGTTTAATCTACAATGAAGAATCCCCCTACAAGTAATTATTGTGTAAAGTTACTTCCTTTAAAATCATAGAAATTTATAATTAAAGCTCCATTTCAATGCTAAACACTATTATGCCACATAATTTCAAAATTTTTAGGAATTTAACAAACATGGGTATCACTAATGACATCTGTCCAAGCATACCCAACTTAACAACATTAAACCAAATGGTAAGAGATCAAAATTATGAGCATTGACCTTAATTTTCAAACATATCCATACATTCTTATTTTCAATCTATATGCTTGGCTTCCCTCAGTTTAAAAAGGTTTTTTTTTAAATAAAGTGGGAAGAGCCATTAAATGAGCCATGATCTATAAAGCTTGGAGCCACTCCGTCCTTTAGCTAATGCCTCAACACAAATCTAAAGAACAAATGAGAAGAGGGTATATGCAAGATTATGGTGGGCCCAACTAGGTCCTTAAGCAATGATGAAAATTTAGAAAAACAAAGTTAGGTAACTTGACGTAAAAAATTGAGTAGGTTATGAACTTTATTTCAAAATTATTTAAGATCAAAATTTGTAGTAAATTGGCTATAGTTTCTAATCTACTAGTTGTTTTCTAAAGAGAAAAATCTATTTGGTGAAAATTTGAAATTTCAATGTAGTAGTACTAAATTTTTATGTAAAAGATAAGAAGCAAGTGTCTTTTAACAACTCTAACCACAATCTAGTCACCACCCATGTCTTCAAACCATACCTATAGTTGGTCTGAAGGATACATTTTTTCCCACCAAAGTATTGTTCATGGAGAAAACAATTCTATCCATTACTATGTTTGTAAGCTTGATTTTTGTTCCTTCTTCTGCCCGAATGTATTTTGGCGTAAGATTATAGGCCACTTGCTCGTAGGTCCCATTAAAAGGTGCACCTTTCGAGTTTGTTTTTGGGGATTCACCTTTGTCTTTCTCTCCACTATGATTACTTGAGGAATCCCCAAGGATCCCATTCTGGCCCGCATGGATTTCTATGGAAAATCCCTTCAAAAGTGTTACAATAGGAGAAACCATAACAAAGACCTCTGAGGGCATGGCAACCGCTTTGGGAGGAGGGTCGGGTTGTGGAGGGGCAAACCCCCCTCCATTGTTTGCGACCATGTGCAGTTTAGGGAGTTTGAAATTTGAATTTTACAAAGCGGGAAGTTGTAGAGCTAAGCTGAAAACATGCTTGTTGTGCGCTAGGGCATCATAGTTGTTAATAGATATTTAGAAAAAAATAATAGTCATTTTTTTTGCTTAGAAGAATAAACAAATTAGAAAAATTATGAAGTTGTGGCATTTAAGATCATATAGACACTGTAGTCATCAAGTATTGAGCACTAAGATGGAAGGTCCTTAGATCTATAAGATGCTCAACGCAATAGAATATTGACATACCCTTGAAAGAGCCCTCTTTATGAGCTAATCCCCTCAAGATGGTTTCTCCACTTTTCCCTATGTCCGGTGGCTTATGTATTTTAGCTTTCTAATATTTTGAGCCTCAAAAACATTTACAATATTTTGTTGAATCTCAAGCCATATGTACCTTCTATGATTTTCTCCTAATAAATTTTTATATATACTTCACTATTCTTAAATAATGTAATATGATGAAGTGTCAACATTTTAGATCACCCTCTTTGATCCATCATCAGGATGATATAGAACATAAGGAGAAAATGATGATGGATCATGAAATGTGATCCAAAACATTGATGCAAAAACACTCACAAACGAATCCAGATGCAACATACACATGACCTCATAGATTGTGGAAATCTACTCTCTTATAATAAACTATTTCCAATAAAAAAATGATTTCAATAATTATAAAATGTGCAAAGGTTAAGCCTTGTAGTCAATTCAACGGACATTTCCACAAGCATATTCAATAATTAAAAATCTTTATGATAGGCCCTTATGTTTGGCCAAGCTCCTCTATTTTATTGGCACAGCGTGTGTACATATATATCTTTCTAAAAACGTCGGCCAAAACCCACGTAATAAATACAATTCAGATGGAAATGACGTCCCTCCATGGTCATGAAACTCGTGTAAAATTAAAAAAAACAAAAAAAATACACTAGTCACTGAAATGGACATACAAACGGTCCAATTCTGTGCTGATGTTCTGCTGATTTGAAGCTTAAATAATACATTTCATGACGCGTTAATGAGCAGCCACATAATTATACACGAGATACCTCATCCTCAACGCCCATGGTTTAGGGTTTAGGGTTTATGATTTCTTTGACTTACTATTTCTATAGACCTGAACGTGAGTTTCATGGGACCAGCAGCAGCACATTTTACAGCTTATTCTCTGTGAAGCTTCTCTGATAGTCTGATGGGGTCACCTTACCTGCTTCATTTACTTCCGTTTCAAACACCGAATTAGCTTTATGATTGCACTCATCAATTGCCAGGAAAATGCCAAGCCACCGCTAATTCAGACACCCACTATTTATATCTTTACATCTCACTTTATTTCACATCATACTGAAAGATTAGTTTCCATGGCATTTGTACCATATATCTTCTGGGTTTTGGCAAGGAAGTGCAATAAGAATAATAAAAGTGGGGTTGTCATGAGTCCTGCTGTTGATAATATTGGGTCCTCTGAGAGCAGATCAGCCAGGAAATTTTCATGGGGAGAAATAGAGATGGCTACGCAGGGTTTTGGAATGGTGGCAGGAGAAGGAGGTTTCAGTACTGTTTACAGAGCAGTTTTGGGGGATCAGACTGTGTGTGCTGTGAAAGTGGTGGGAAGGAATTTTGAGGTCTTACGACGTGCTTACATGCAAGAATTGCATGCATTGTTACGTGCACGTCATGCTAATTTGGTTAACCTGGTTGGGTACTGCGATGAAAGAGGTAATTAATGGCAGCCAAAACCCAATTCAGTTTTTCACTTTTTTTAGTTGAATATGATTACATATATAAGATCAATACAAATTCATTATGAAGAAATGTATTAGAAATGGGCAATAGAAATCTAAGAGTCACTACCTCCTACCTCCTAGACAAGATTGAGAGACACAACTTACAATCTACTTTAAATGTATCTATAAATGAACTATAAATGAACGAAGAAATTTTAATGATGTTCATGAGATCAAATAGTTTAAGAGGCCAAAAGTCACAACATTAACATATTTGTAGATTTCTTTCTATGTTGCTTTTTCTATTATGAATCTTGTTCAAGAAGCTTACTAATTTGTGAGGTCTTGTCTCTTCAAAAAGTTCATTTAGATTGCTACATTTGTAGATTTCTTTCTATGTCAGCTTTTCTATCATGAATCTTGTCCAAGAAGCTTACTAATTTGTGAGGCCTTGTCGTTTCAAAGAGTTCATTTAGATTGCCACATTTGTAGATTTCTTTCTATGTCAGTTCTTTTATTGTAAATCTTGTCCAAAAAGCTTACTATTTTGTGAGGCCTTCTATCTTCAAAGAGCTCATTTAGATTGCCTGCTTTTAAAATGTTTTCAACTTACTTAAGATATCCTCATATGCTACACTCTCTAATTAATTGAACGTAGATCTCAGCAATAAAACGTTTTAACCAATTAAATTCAAAAGCAATCTTAGAGAAAGCATCTGTATTTATCATATATATGCCTGGCTGATACTGATCTTTACATGTTTGACTGTGAATTTGCAGAAGCTGGAGTTCTTGTTCTTGAGTACGTGAAAAATGGGAACTTGCATGATACTTTGCATGGGGGTGATAAATTTCTTGCATGGCCACGACGTGTAAGCATAGCACGTCAAATTGCATCGGCCCTACAGTACCTTCACGACGTTTGTGAGCCTCCCATTCTTCATTGTGACATCAAATCTTCCAACATTCTTCTGGATGAGAATTACAATGCAAAACTCTGTGACTTTGGGTTCTCTAGAACTGGGGAAAATAGTTATTTGACTAAGAGTAGTGTATTGGGTTCTCCTGGTTATATTGATCCCCACTGTTTCAAGAGTGGAATAGTTTGTAAAAAGACTGATGTCTATAGTTTTGGTGTGCTGCTTTTGGAGCTTATTACAGGCATGAAGGCCTTTTGTGGAGAGAAGAGAAAGCTCTTGGCAGTGTTTGCTTCTCCATTTTTGGAGAATCCGACTAGACTTCGTGAAATCATTGATTGCAGGCTTAATGGTTGCTGTGACTACAAGCAGGTGGAGTCCATGGCATCCATTGCCTCATTGTGTTTACAGGGAAACCCTGAATTGAGACCTTCCATGAGTGAAGTAGTGAGATTGATGAATGCATAACTTTGCAATCAAAGGGATGGTTATAATACTTCTTACAGTTCCTTCCCCATCTCCTAATCACAGAGATGAATTGATGTATAAGTATAAATTGCAAATAAATGGTGAAAGTTCAATATTATACTGTTAAGATTTGTTGCAGTGTTTCAACATTTTTATTTTGTTTTAAAGATTTGGTATGAAAGATTTCTACACTATTTTTGTGGTTGGGCTATGTTTTTCAGAAGAGGGGTTGTTCATTTGAGAAAAGAGCATGCTAGCAAATATAAATAAATAATAGGAAAGGAATATCTGGCCTGCTGCGCTGTCACATCCACACCTTCCTGATATCAGGATGCAACATCCCACAAGGAACAAGGAAGTTTCAGAAAATGTTTTAAAAACTATAATATAAAATAAGGATACCGTGTTTGGTACCAACCTCATCAGAATGTAAAGAAAGATAGACCACAGCCTGGACTCGAATAAGATAAAGAGGAACACTGAAAACATTAAAATATAGTATTGCGTCAAACTGACAGACAATGAAAGAGGAGATATACTCACAAAGGAATGGGCATGTGGATAATAATGTATAAATGAATGTAATTATTGTTTAATATGAAGTAGATTGATAGGTGATAGTTATAAAAATTAACATAATATTTTTGTATAAAAATGTTCTTATTAATTAATTCTCTTGTTTAAATGATTGAATACAATCAATTAAATACAATTATATATGTACATATATATATTAATAAGTGAAAAAGAACATTTTAGTATTAGTGTCATACAAATAGTTTATTATTTTTAATCAAGATTGTATGAAAATACACACACAATCCTTTCATGCTTGTATATTGTCAGTAGCATTAAGGTGGTGGATATGTGAAAATCAAGAAGCCATTAAACATTTAATATAACAGTGAATGTGAAGTATTGACAATCTATATACCTAATGTTAGTTGCCCTTTCTTTCATTTAACCTTTTGATTTATGGATTATTTATACCCATGCTATTTTAAGCCATACATAAACATTTAAGTTATGGTGTGATGTAATCTATTATAATTTTCCATAATTCATAAAATGGTTCAAACTTTAACAATTGAACTTGTTTAAATCATCACATTGTAAATACCTATTCCACTTGATTGTGTTTCTCTTTCAATCATTTGACCAAAGAATAGTAAGATAGGGAAACTTTATGTTGCTTATATCCCATTCAAAATATGATAATGAGTCTATACTATTTCAAGTTGGTTTTATTTCCAATGTAGGCTATCAATTTAATCTAAATATAAAAAAGGACTATTTAAAAAGGTATACATTATTTTAAAGGAATAATTAATAATTTAAAAACACAAAAATTCATAAATATATTGAGTTAGTTTAATATAATATAGAAAAGATTAAGCTAGAAAGATAATAATAGTAACTTAGTACAAGTAAAAGAAGAAGAGGAACCTTTTGAATTTCAAAGAAACCTCTAAAAAATTAAAACCCTTTCATTATCCATATAACCCTAACATATATATTATTTTTCATTTAAAACTTACTATGAAAGGAATGTAAATACTAGTAAAATAAAATCATTATGAGATGAGCATGGTATCACGAAAATATAACAAAATGTGAATTTCTCTAAAACTACTTCTAGAATGAATAAAAGAAGGAAAAACATGGACGACCAAGTTAATAACCTCAAGAATATGATTTTCTCATGTCTATATATAGGCTATTGTTTTTGGCTTTCTTTTTATGAGTTGGATGAAAGATAAATGTATATAAAAATGTCTTTTAAGCTCCTTGTACCCTTTAGATGAGGCTTGAAATACATTTCTTTATCTCCATAGTATGAAAATAATAAACATAGTAATGATCTAGTGGGATTTACATAACTCAATTTTATCATAAAATATTGAGTGTTACTTGATAACCTTCATAGTTTAAATAATAGGATCTTCATTAGAATGAGAACCTATGTTCTCATCCACAAGTCAAAAATTCATGTTAGCAATACCATGTGGGTTGACTTGTCTCTTACCCATGTGATTCCTAAAACCAAAATATGATAACTCATGCTTCTGATTTATGTTTCATCATCCCATCTCTTTGTATATTAAAGTACGTCGATGTTCCTTATAGTATGATGGCCAATTAATTAAATATCTACAATACGTAGATATTCTTGTACAATGCATGAAGATAACATAATACAAATTTTATATTATAGTTCTAATCTTTTTATATGTTATATATATTTTTTATTCTATTGTTCTACTTGCACAATATTATGCACACAAACTATTTTTACATCTAACCTAATTAAATCTCTTTGATTGGGATATACATCTAGTTCTATCATATGCCCTATGCTAATGGTATTAGATAAAAATCACTTTGTATCAATTTTAATAGTTATCTATGGATAAGAGAGAAAGAAGCACAAAACCAAGATTCAAACATAAAAATAAAAAATCTTTATCACATAGTTAATTGTCACCTCAAGAATTTTGAGGCAGGTGCACCAAAATTGAAAGAATCCAATTATGTCTCGCAGTGCTTCTTGTTGCACACTATGGAGTGTGAATTTTCTCAAGACTTTAGAAGTATAAATAATGCTATACATGGATGTTCACTCTAGCCTCATAATATTTCATTCATGGATTTTATCAAAATAGCTCACATGAAGGACACACACACACACACACATACCCATATATACATACATACATACATACATACATACATATATACATATATACATGTACATACATACATACATGCACATAGACACAGACACACACATATACATATACATATACATATACATATACATATACATATACATATACATATACATATACATATACATATACATATACATATACATATACATATACACATATACACATACATATACACATAAATATACACATACATATACATATACATATACATATACATATACATATACATATACATATACATATACATATACATATACATATACATATACATATACATATGTACACACACACATTCAAGATGGTTGATTAATAAATAGAATTGAATTTGTAGAATAAAAGTTGGGTTTGATTGCAAGCTTTAGTCATGAAAAGAGCTTCATGATTCAAAGATATTTAATAGATGGTTCCAGGATAAAGATTCATTCTCTTAGATGTATTTGAAGGATAAAAAATCTTATTATAAACTTAGATGCATGATACTTGATGATAATTTTTTGGAGAATTGGCAAACATGGGTCAAATATACATGAAAAATCCCTTTTTAAAAATTTGTGGTAAGAACAATGACTTAGGTTTGTCTTGACTAATCTTTCCTTGACTTGTGAAAATGATTAGGTAGAATAAATACATAGTTTTAATGTACTCATAATGTTAAGAAAAAATCAAATGAAATAAATAGATTTTATTCATTTAATTTTTGGAATGGAAATGATGGGATTAAATTAAAAATCCATTTCATTTATTTAATAGTAGAGTTTAAAAGAATCATTAGTTATTTGGATAATTTAATTAATGTTTAGAAGGAAGGTTAGAATAATTGATTAAATTATTGAAAGTATTTAATTAATGCTTAAAAATAAATTAGGATAATTAGATTTTTTTATAAAGGGAAAAGTAGTTTCGAAGGGAATAAAAACCCTAATACAAAAAAAAATCCAGATAATAAACCAACTATTAAGGACCTACTAGACAACAACAAAACAAACAATACCAAAAATAGGGGAAGATAACCTCAAAATTCTTATAGATTTTTACTCAAGTTTTCATTTTTAAGCATAATCTATTTTTTGGTGTTGTGCACTTTGTTCACAATGTTGTCAATAGGAGTAACCCCCTTACCCTTTCTTTGAAGTCTAGTTTTAGGGCCAGGTAGAGAGACCATGTCCTTTTCCTTCAAAATGACACTACTATCATTCACATGGCCTTTCTTTCTTGACTTAACACTAAGAGAAGGAGAAACAAAATTTCCTTTGGCTAGACCGTATAAAGCTTCTACCTAGGCATTCAATTTCTTATGATCATCTAAACTATTCTCCATGGCCATTTTAATAGCAACCAAAACCAACCTCAATTTGTCATGGAAAACAATTGATTCCTCCAAACTCTTAACTCCAAGCTCATGACCCTCATTTAACTCTTAAATCCCATTCTCTAGTGCATGAATAATGGTCATTAGTTTATCCATTCCATGGACAAGAAAAATCTGAGTAATTTTATCTTTTAAAACATTAATTTTTGTCACTATCCACAAAAATGGAGTGTTATAGATATCAACAACATCTTTCACATTTTTATTTATATTAAAAATATCTTGAACATAAGATCCCTTTTCTATAGGGGTGTCTTTTTCTAAGTCCAATAGGATGTCAACATGAATTCCCACATCTTTATCACCCACATTCAAAGGCTGAAAAATAGGGGAGAGAATAGTAGGGTCTATATACTTTTGAATATCTTACTTGAGTTTCTTAATTCTAGATTTTCTCCTCCCACTGATTGAGACCCAATAAATGGTTTCTCCTTTCCATTATAAGACCAATGGGAAGGAACTTATGTTTTCCCTCTACCCTTTTCAACATCACTTGGATCCAAAGAATCCAATATGAAACCCATGAGGGGTAATAATCCAAGTCACCATCGTCTGAAACCACAATTATGTATTTACCTGAAGCATTCCTTTTAGGGTAATTTAATTTGCCCAGATGAAACAAAAATTCTTCATTTGAGGGGGCATCCTCAAGGTCTTTTATGAAGTCCTCATAGTGACAGTGAACATTCTTCTAAAACTCAATGCTAGTATATTTCTCCTCCTTGTGACAACATTGTGGCTTAGAAAATGGATCCTAATTTCAAAGAAAAATAAAATATAATAGTTTGGAAATTAAATGAAAATATTATACCTTTTGAACTCTAAAGATTGCACTTATTTGAGGGTAAATAAAAACTTTTATAGATGTGGGACCTAGGTGTGATCTATGTAACAACCTCCAAGACTTTACAAGCTGGATCTTTTAATTTGGAGGAAGGAATTTAGAAAGGAGAAAAAATAAGCAATCTTTTGCTATAGTGATGTAATAAATGCAAAGATTTCACAATACTTTAAATTGTTTCTCATTATAAAGAACAATATGATTTGAGATTGAGATATAGCAGGAGATGGAAAGAGCACATGGAATAGTTTCATCATACATAAATTCATATCAGTCAACGAAAAATATCTAAAAACTAAGTAGGAAATAGCTACATTCATCAAATGATACTATGCAAAGTGACTTAAGATGACTAAAAAACATAAATAAGACATAGTAAAGGCTAAGAAGTATAATTTAATATATTGGTTCCCATTAAAAACAAAGTACAATGTAAAGATCTCCAAAATAAAGCTACTACTATTGATGGTTATAAACACATTCTAATAATATAGTATTACAAATTGGTTCCATTATGATGAAATAATTCTAAACTCTTCACCAAACCCTTGAAATGGAGCACATCCCTTACCTTTATACAAATCATGTTTCTTAAGTTGGAGGAAGCAAAAAAACTAAAGAGTCCCCACTATCCTCACTTTTTTGCACCATCACGGTGGTCATTTTTACTTCCTTCCAAGTGTTTCCTTTTACATCATCATTTCTACATTACATGTGAAGGGTTTTTGCAATATGCAAAAACTACTACTCCAATGTAAAACTTGGGTGTTATCTTGCAATTACCTTTAAAAAATGACACATGTCAAGTATATATGATGATGATGATCTTCTTTATGGAATGCTCTAATTTATCCATTATAGACCTTTGATCTTGAATATTATTTCACATGCTCGAGAAGCCACATGGCACAATCCATGACCTTGTTTTCCCAAGAAAAAATGGAAACATGACATATAGCATGTGGTACAAGCCTGTTAGCTTGAAATATATGAATATTGTCACACTTGAAGTGTTAAGCTTCAAAAGATACAATGTATTTTAGAAGGAGTTAAATCCTTAAAAGAAATAGTTGTTTTGGGTTCAACCTTGTTTGTGGTGGATCTCATCTATAGCTTGGAAACTCATGGGGACCTCTTCTCATGGAGCATGAACCCAAAGTTATGGCCCCACAAACTAGAAAACTCAGTGCACAATTATGGGGAGAAACATCATAGGATTTTTATTTGATCTTGGAAGGGATTAAAATTCTCTAAAAATTATATTCTTATAGTTTTGGATGAATTATGTTCCTCCTTGATAAAATCTTGCTCCTTGTAAATAACACATTTAATCTTTAGAAAAATATCATTTTTTTCTTCAAACCTGAATAGCATGCAAGATCATCATACAGTTAGATGAAATTAAAACAAAAATTTATATTTTTAGAATTAGATCAGCTCAAAGTAAAATAATGCATCTCAGAGAAAATCAAAAGTCAAAAGCACTCACATTACATTTAGAGTGACTCGACAATAATAATACTAAAATTTAGGACTGAAGGGCCCCTTTAGAAAGTGTGTCAGGGCAATACGTGGATAAAAATGAAATAGGGCCTTAATACCAAAGGAGAAATTTCCATACATGAGGAGTGACTTATGATTGGAGGCACAAGTATGATTTGATCACGCTAGTAAAGAGATGAAAAGACCCAAACTCTAGCTCAAAACATGAGTTGAGTTGCAAAAATTCACAATGAATGCTATCTAGGAAGCAAGAAAAGAAATCGTGCATCAGTTTTTAGTTTTGTGAAATAATATTCTCAAAAAGTCTTAGAAAGAGATATTTTCTTCTACTAAAAGCCCACATAAGCTAGACTATCACAACATATCACACAAACTTTCCAATATTTAGTGTTTAATTTAGATTATTTTCCATCACCTATGTGGGATGAAATAAAGTAGTGGTTGCAGCCATGTCAACCTATGTAATGGGTTCATTGTTCAAAGATGAATATGATAGAGCCTTGTTGATAGATAGACTTCCATAGCCTCAAAATGGTAATCTAGCATTGGAAATTTCATCTCTATATAATTTATTACTTATCTAGGCCTCAGTTTAATGTTTCTAGCCTCGTGTGCCCAACAAGATTGATCTAGCTCAATATCAACTAAAATTTTGGTTTCTCTTTTTAATTTTGGACCTTGGCTCCCAATTTTAGATTGCATCATAGGTAGCAAGGTACCTTGGGTGCCCCACTCCTAGGAACGGCCAACTTTGGCATCCCGCTCCTACCAATCCAATCCCAAATTTAAATTGTGTAATGATCAACATTTTTGGGCTGGAATTTTAATCTCATGTCAGACTTCTCTAAGATTTGCATGCCAAAATTCTTGGGATAGGTATATTTAAGCAAGATACCCTCCCTCATTTTAACATCCATCCACTTACACACTCAATTAAACACGTCAAGAAACACATTTTCAACCTCAATTCCTCAAGAGAAAGAGATAATTCATCAAGGCATTAAAGACAATGAATAATTTGCAAATATATGCATTCATGATGACATCCATGATGATTCAATCCTAAAATCTAATACACCAAGTCAACATCAACATCTACATGAGCGTTTCAATATTCAAGAAGGTTTTTGAAGAGATAAGCATTTCATTTTTAGATCTAGCCTCTTATATATAATAGCATACATTTAATTCAATTTCAAGCTTAATTTTTAAATTGGGGTTTGACCTAGGAAAATCCCATTCTACACAATATTTTTTTCTTTTTTGTGCGTAGGAACATATGGAAAACACACAACACAAGTTACAAAATGAGAAGTCTAGGAGATCTATAGTTTGTTAGTCATCAAATTTAAAATTGATAAGATTGGGCCAAGGTGGGAACCATAGTCATAGGAGCACTGGTCCAACCTACGTGCCCTAGTCCTTTTGATTCTACCTAGGATTGTAGTTTAGTTGTATTGTGAGATCTTCTACCAATTTTTTTAATAGTACGATGTTTTTCTATACATGCTAAAAAATACCATTTTGTCCTATTTGACCCTAATTATTACATTCTTCTCTCATACTTGTGTACTCATAGTCCCCACACATTAATGAAGGGCTACTCAATCCACTTTGTGCTTTATCCATCTTGATCCTAGCAGATCATTCTCCTTCTAATGTAAAAGTAAGTGTGAAATAGATTCCTTGTTTCTATGCATGGAATATTGATTCCTATTTCACCTTCCTTATAGGTTGTCTCTCAAATTTTCACTAGATAGCTTGCTCTACTATAGATGCACATCTTTTTCCCCAGTAGAGTTACCAATATCAACTGAGCATAGATGATTTTATTTTTATTAATTGCTTAAGCTTTTGTATTTTCACTTTTGATCATGATAATAGTGAAGTTAGGTTGCCAACTTGGAAACTAGAGTGTTAGTGAAGGCAACCTTAGGTTTTTTCACTTGATGTGGACAAAAACCTCTCCCATGATATTCTCTAAGGTGGCATTTAAAATTGTTGTTATTAATTAATTTTATGAAATCCCTTAGAAGTGATATGATGTTATATCTCAAGTAGTAGTGGTCATACATGAATGAAATCCAAATATTTGCAAGGCTTAACCAAATCTTATGACATAAATAAAAAAATAATGCATTAACTCTTGGATCGCTTAAAGGACAAATCATACCTTATGTGATCCTTGCTACCATTTGATGGGGTTGTGATTTAAATTCTTAGTAAGTATGAAAAGGTCATGCATGGCAATTTAGAATCTTGAAACTTGATCCTCGACATGATTATTTCCTACAAATTCAAGTGAAAGACATCTCTATCATGCAAACCAAGCTTGCATCTTCTATAAAACTAGGGGATCATCTAAAGCAAGGCATTCCAAAAGTAGCATCTAAGTGCCACAATCTAGATTGAGTGCAATGGATACCCCTGTTAGGTTGAATTTGAACAAGAAAAACAAGGATGTATAGGCTTAATTTTGGATAAAAGTTTAGAAGGAATGACCAAACATAAAAATAATATGGTCATAGCTATAATGTAGCAGGTTTTGGAAGAAAACTTCTTGGTCTTTGAGAACCGATATAGGGTAAATTTTGATGTATAGTGTCTTTCTTTGTAGCATCGAGCTTTTAGGTGTTTGTGATCTATGAGTTAGTAACTTTTTCTCATATGAATCTTATATTTCAAATGACAAGTTATAAATCTCATTAAAAAAGCATAAGTGAGCCAAAAAAACACACTTTTTCCTAGAAAGAAATGGAATAACTAAAAGAAAAGAGAGCGAAACTTGCTTATGCTTTTAATATTTGGATTACCACACTAAATTTAAAGGAAATGTAATATGAAATAACAATGATGTAATTATTTAAGCAATTAATTAGGTGATATGAAAAGATAATAACAATGTAATTGGTTAACCAATAAATTAAACAATATGATATGGGAATGTTGGGAGTATTAACCAATTTATTGAGTAATATGAGATACCAGTGTTGCACGATTAATTAACCAATGCAAGAGAATAAGAAATAAATTTTAGAAATGATTATATCTAAATAAAAAACACATACTTGAGTAAATCTGATGTATGTCTTAAATGAAAAAATATGCAAGTGTGAGATCATCAAAATGATATACATAGAATTGAACTCCCAGCCTATGGATGAAAAGTAAGATCTCAATTTTCTAGACATAATAATTGGGAACATAAATAGGCTCAACTATAGTCTAAAATTATGTTCCTTTTTGGAGAAGCAATATAATTGAGATGGATGAGTGATCTAGGGTTAATGATACGAAAATGATAAATTTCAACAATAACAGTAAATTAAATAGAAAAAAGAAAACATAATAAGTTTGATCTATAAATAAGATACAAAAAGAAACCTAGACTTACAAAATGAAGTTGGAAGTGCTAGAAACAAGTGTAGGGCACCCTAGTCTAAGATGCATGTGACAATTAGATTGGAAAAAAATCTACTTACAAGGTCTTTTAGGTTTGTCTCCCAAAAAATATGGTTAAAATATTTTGGACAAAAGTGCTAGGTTCCCTAGTCCACAAGTTTTTACGTATTCAAAATTCATCCCAACCTATAATAGTTTTCTTTACACTCTTGTACCACTTTCACTATCAAATCTGAATTTGTGCAAACAAAAAATGAGGGGGGGGGGGGGGGGGGGAGAAGGATTGTGCTATCTAGGGGGTCTGCCTATGTCAAATTTTGTGTTGGTGTTTGAACCTCCATAACAACTAATGGTGATGAAAATAAGTGCAAGTTATAAGGAGGAACAAGGCTAAACAATAATGGAAATACACTGAAATGACAAATGTTACCTCAAGTGTGAAACCCTTGGTTGAAGTCTCACATAAAGCTTGATAATGCTAGAACATGTTATTGTATGCATTCGTCATGGAAAAATGTGCAGTGTAGTTGTTGATGATTATTGTAACAAAAATGTACACATGAATGTTTTTCCCCTTGATTTTAGATTTGTGCTCAATTGAATTTCTTGTGATTAATAGGATGTGGTTGAATGCTTTTCTAAGACTTAGAGTTGAAATGAGAGAGGGAGTTGTATTTTACACAAATTACACCTTTTCAAGTTTAATTTTTAGGGAAGGCTTGCATTAGAGGGTAAATTCAATCTATTTATAAATTTAAAAATTGTTTTTTGAAAATTGTGTCCAAACTACCTACGCAAAGGTACCCAATACCTTAGTCCTAGCAATTTGAGCCATGAAAAAAGGTTGTAAATAGTGGAATACATCAAGTTTATGAAAATACTCTCAAAATTGAGTAAAATCAAGTATAATTAGGCACAATTACCAAACCTAGTGTTAAATTCTAAAGGGCTAAAATTTATAATACTATAATAGGACTTCGTTAAGAATGAATGAAAATATATATGGTTTTTGAGATGTTCTACAAGAATGTAACTTGTGAGAATTAAAATTAAGGTTTTACGAATTTCTTATAATTATGTGACATAATCAATAAAAGTTAATTAGTTAAACTAGTTTAATAGGATTGTAATATTGTTTTGTAATCAATGTGAGATTCACTATCAGGAATACACTCTTTTATTCTTTTCATGTGAAGACATATTCATTCTTTAAATAAAAGTTTGAGGAAATATTTTTTAATTTGGTTATATATAATCTATAGACTTTCATAATTGTTGAGTTTTGATTATTGTGAATTGAGGAAAGCCTATTAAATTACATAATAAATTGATTGCCTTAGATGTGAACTAATGAAATAACACTTCTAACTTAATAAATAATCTATAAAAAATAAGTAAACTATGTGGGTTTAAAAATAATAGACCTTTTAAGGGTCGTTCATATAAAATTCTATAAGGTTCCAATTTATACTACTAATTCCATGAAATGGGCTTCAGGATCTAAAAAGGAAGCCACATAACCAATCTCATCAAATTATATTTCCACCACTTATAATGGGTTAGTAGGAAAAACTTCAATTATTTCTAACATAGTTTCTAGGTGTTCTCAAAATACCCCTATTCAATATGATTTGAAGCTTTTACAAGGGCTATATTCTTAACATAATAGACAATATATTATAAATGAATATTGATGAAAATTTTAAATTAGTCATAATGTAGATTCCTACCTCCAAAATAATCTAAATTGATAAGTTTCTTCATGCCCTCCTCAACTAATCTTGCCTTCAACACAAAGAAAATTGCTAGCCTTTAGATTAGGATGGAGTCCATCATATACATCTCACTCTTCTCAAAAAAAATATATTGAACTTTGACTTCCTTTTGTAATAAGAGAAATGCTTCTCAACAAGGAGTATTTACATGCAAAATCATAGAAAGGCAGTGAAATAAGATGATGCTATCTGCTCTCCACAATGAACAATGAGCTATAATATATACCAAATGTGTGAAAAATATAATGCAAGGGGGATTAAAGCCAACATTTTGTTTCCATTCTAGAAAATTAGTTTCAATGGATAAGTGTTTGATCAATAATGATTATGGTCAAGTGGGATGATATAAGAGATCCCAATAGCATTTTTTTGGATTGCAGTAAAACCATTTTGGAATCCCCTTCTATACATAAATTATAGATCCTATAGTGCTCAAGGTAACTTGAAGACGTAAAATCAAAGCACAAGCCTCTAGTTTATTATTTGTCTCAAGCACGATGGAATTAAATGTGTTACTCTAATTAAAAATTCTAAGTAGTCTCTAATCATACAACTAGAGTTAGAAACTTTTAAATTGCGCCTAAATATGTAGAAAACTACAAAATAAAGAATTTATTATACTTCTATTGAAAAACTTATGAATTGAACCACCACCTTTTTTTCTCTTTTTGGCTCGATAATAGGTGGAAGACATGGAACTTAAATAGACTCAAACCCAAGACCTCTAAGATGGGAGGATTGCAGCTTACTACTGTGCTACTATGTTATCCTCGAATTGAACTATTACCTTTACATAAACCCAAATATTTCTAATAATCTTAACTTTAGAATTTTAACTTTTATCATTTGTTTTTTCCTTTTAGGGACATACATTCTTTTCTCCTCTTTTGGAGTTCTCTCTTTCCCCTTCTTCAATAAAATCGTTTATTTGTTTGTCTCTATCTTGAAAACTATATTTTACCAACAGGCGTGTCTATTTAATTATAATTTGTCTGTCGGTGCTTGGCCCATTGGTATGG
Source organism: Chamaecyparis obtusa (assembly GCA_027943335.1). Taxonomy (NCBI): domain Eukaryota; kingdom Viridiplantae; phylum Streptophyta; class Pinopsida; order Cupressales; family Cupressaceae; genus Chamaecyparis; species Chamaecyparis obtusa. The sequence goes on along the minus strand of BSBK01007657.1, from coordinate 421,809 downwards.
ATTCATATCGTTCCATGTAACACCTGTACATTATTTTACTAAAACTTGCAAAAATTATGTACTTTACATGGTTCACAGATGCACTCTAGAAATTGTCAGTTGTTCCTCTATCACTTCAAAAACTGACAATTCATTTACTAATACCATTCCATCAACAGTCAACTTTAACACTTATGGACTTCCACCATTTTTCCCAATGCTTCTAACTTCTTTGTAGTGATTCTGAACAATTTTTATAGTAAAATGTGGGTACCACTGATATATTGACATATTCTCAGAAAACTAGAGCCTCTAAATAGGTGTGAACAACACCAGAATTAGGTAGGAAATGTCATGAAACGTGCATTGCACCTCCTTAATCAAAGCTCATATCCAAAATGGCTTGTTCAAACATGAAATCAGCTCGTGATTGCACTCATTATTGCAAAAAAATCAAGTCAGGGACATGCGTGTATTGTATGTTTTTGGTTTTTGCATTGAGAGTGTAGACTACTGATTTGGAGTATAGTTTCAGTAGATATTGAGTCTTTTCGTACTTTTTGAACGAGTTTTGTGTTTGGAGTTTAGTTGTAGAAAATGGGTCTTTTTTTTATAATGTGCAATGAGCTTCTATCTATGTTTCAGACAAATCAGAAATTGAACTTACAATTTGAATTACCTAAAACAACAATCAGAATTAAAATAAACTAATCTAAATGTCACATATATTGTATGCTTATTTATGCAAACACATATCCAACTGCAAATAAATATAGTTTTAGAATTTTTTATATAAAATTTGTGAGAATCTATATTCGTGGTTGGATAATTTCTTTGCATTCTCTGAAGGACTATACAAACTGTCAGTGGATGAGATCTTATGAGCAAATATATATATAAAATTATAATGAAGAATTGTTTAAAAATGGAAGCATGCAAGGAATAATGTTATTGTAATAAGTCCCTGTTGTATGCGTAAGCGACCCAATTGTGCTACCAACCTTTGGCAAACATTTAAAAATAGAAAATAGATTAAGGATGAAAACAAAGAGAACAGAACACAAATTATTTTATAAAATTGCAGTGACCCAGCAGACACTATTCCAACAGCTGAGAATATGTGGATACTATTATATTGTTAGACAGAATATCAACATCATGAATATGATACATCTTCATATACTGATCTGTTCAAATTACTAAATGCAAACAAAATACAAACATTCGGAAATTCAGTCAATATTCTTTTATTTTTGCTTTTTATTAATAGATGTTTTGACTTTTAAAAGGGTGATGTCATGTTAATAAGATTGTAGCATATTATTAGCTAATAGAATAATAGATAAAAATAATTTGTATATTTTAAAATAAATTTGGAAAATGTAAACTTTAGAAAATCTAATGAGCATATTTTAATTGTGGATGCTGATTGATTGATGCTTTGACGTTTAATTGATTTGGATGAATGCATTAGTATCCTCCATGTGGCAAGGAACTAATAATCCTAAAGAAACAAATAGTTTCTTTTGTTAAAATATAATTATTATTATATAATCAGTATTAGATTATATATTAGGATTTTGAAAAGTATTTTTCTGTTTAAGATTTGAGACTTACAATTTTGAAAATTATGAATATTGGTTTGGGGAGGATCTAATTTAGAATATTTGTATGTATAGTTTTAAATGCAAAACTGACTTCAATGAAGTTTGGTGCTTATTTATCCTAAAATTAACTAAAAATAAATCTAATCTAACATTTATAGAGAAAAAGAGGGTAGGAAGAGATATAGAGTTAAGAGCGAGCATAGTGTTGGGGCATATAGGGTACATGCCATCTTCTTGCTTTGATACCAAATGATGTAGCACAACACACTCTGTTAACAATAAAATCAATCACAAGACAAATTACACAGATTTGAGTACTTCAATATTTCTCATTCATCACTCCCTGCCTCTACAATTCGCTGCAAACTCTTAAGTAACCAAAAAATTAGAAAAAACAAGAAATCCAAAAATTAGCCTTTTTGGCAATTTTTTCCCACAGGTGTTTTTTGCCATTTTTGGTAATTTTTGAAACAACACCTAAAACGCTGAGATTTTCTGTAAACATGCCCTCGACTAAGTTAGAATGAATTGCCAACTAATATCCGAGATTTGATAACATAAACTCGAATTTATTACAAAATAGAACTTTCTAAAAACTAGAGAAAAAACACTAAAAGCTGATTTCAGAGCCCGAGATGAAACTTTCAGCTCCCAAAAATGTGCTAAAATGGGCCCCAATTGATTTGAAATCATTGGCAAAACAAATGCCACCACCTGAGGCACGCACCCAAAAAATCTTAGCAAAAACCCAGACCTGAGTCAAAAGTTATGACCTCTGGAAGTTTCTGTATGAGATTATGACCTACAGAGGGCCCTACATCATTAGGGTATTGTATTTATGATTGAGGGTATAAGGAATAGGGTTTAGGGCTCATAGTATAGGGTTATAGGGGTGGGCTATTAGTATAGGGTTTAAGGTACAGGGGTACAATTTAGGGTTAAGGGTACTTATTAAAGTATAGTTGAGGGTGTAGGGTTTAGGGTTGATGTTAGAAGGTATCTAGGGTTTAGAGTATTTAGTTTACTATTAAGAGTATTAGTATAAAGTTTAGGGTTTTGGATTGAGGGAAAAGGACTTACAGGTCTCTCTCTCTCTCTCTCTCTCTCTCTCTCATGCCATACACACACACACACACACAACATTTTTTAAGGGTTGGAAAATATCAATTATTCAGTGAGTGCCAAATTTGGTACGAGCGTCAAATAAATTGAACAAAAAAACATAAAAAAAGGGCACGTGACCTATGATTCAGGCCCACATTCTTTGATATTGTCTAGTTTCTATGTGTTATCCAACAAAGTAATGCTTTTTCACATTGTTGATATCTTGCACAAGAACATTTTTCATATTCCATCATGTTTCCACCTCCTCAATTTGAAGAAGCTGCACAAAAGCTCAACATTTTAAGGAATTTAAAGAAAAAATAAAATAATATGACATAATTTGCAATTTGTAATATCAAATCTCAAATTTTAAGGTGCACTCTCTTTGTCTTTGTGTTTTGCACTTGCACAGCCTTGTCAAAAAGGTCAATTGCAAGCATTTACATTTGATTTTGTTATTTTTTATTTGTTTTCTTGACCTTATGATTATGTTAGCATGTTCCTAGTTAATATGTCATTGATATGTGTGTAGCTTAAGTGGTCCATGTTAACACAAGTGAAAATTACCAATTTTGAATGATGATGAAATGGAAGGTGAACATGTTACCTAAATTTGGTCAACCTTGCTTAACTGTTCATGCTATAAGTACATGGTAATAAATACTCAAAGTTTGGATTCAATTTTAAGCTATGAATCGATCGTTTAGGTTCATTAGGATAGTTCCAATGAATCTATGATTGTCCTACATTCATCTACACTACCCTACTGAAGCTATGACTATTGTAAATTCATTAGGGTAGTCCCAATGAATGTTAGATAGTCATATAACATCATTAGAATGTAGTGCCACTTTGAGTCCGCCTTTGTAAGAAGCTAATTCAGCTCTTGACCCTAGCTCGGATGCAACATGAGATAAGCATAATTGATATATTATTATTTTAATATGCATGTATTTATAGTTTACAATAGAAAAATCTATGTTATGCTAGATGATGTGATTTCATGGCTCTTAGTAATGTTAATCACTCTCATTGAATAATATGGTTACTTACATGGTTAATAATAACTAATATACTGGTTTATGTGTCTATTGATGTTCAATTATGGCTATACTTAAGTTAGTGGTTGTGTATGATCTTGTCGGATGTGTTTGTACAAAGAGGGACATAGTCGGAGTCACTCATTCATGAGATTTACACAATGTCCTGACCTCCTTCGTTGTTTGATATTATATATTCACATGTGCTTTGGATATTGTACTAACGTGGATAGGTAGAGGGCATGACTTCCCCTAAATTGGCAGGGATGAGCATGCCCAAAAGATAAACATATATATAAACCTTGACAAAGGTTAATACAAAGTTAATCATATGGCTGATTGATTTCTGGCTAGCCATAATTGTCATTTCAAGTTTGGGAAATAATTTCTCCATTGTTTATATATTTTGGCTAGCACCTAGTTACCTGGTGGTAACAACCAACTACTATGTTTGGTATGTGATGCATGTGTTTTGGTTTCATCATTGGATTCATGGATTGGTTATGTGTTTCAGTTGGTAGATGACTATAATTATGTGATTGTACTTTAGAAAGAGTCATCGGATAAATTTATAATTTTATTTTGTTGTCATAGACTAATGTTGCTAGGCATTTATTTAATTTGAGATTTTAATATTTGGACTTGGGTTTTAATTTTGGAATTGTATTTATGGTTTAATTAGGTGGTTTTAATATGTCTTTATATTTTAAAAGTGAATCTTTTTAATATATATGAAAAAGTTCATGTATAGAGGGCATTCATTCTAATTTTTCAATTTTTGTGAAGCTTTCAAAAGCCCTCCCATAGAAATTCAAATTTCGCCTAAGGAGAAAAAGGGAATGGAAATAGTTTTTTGGTTTCTTGAGCTATGGATTCCTTTCACCAGTTGGATTCTTCCCTCAAAATTCAATAGCATTTGGTGTAGATTTTCATAATTTCTTGTCATTTTCTTGATTTGGGCAAGTGGAGGTACGTTCATGTTTTCTCCTTAAATTTCTTGGTTGAATTCCATGCTCTTGGTTTGGAAGTGTTTAGATATGCATTGCTATTGTTTTAAAACTTATTTCAACTTTGTTTGAGAGGATTTGAAGAATATTTTATTATGTTCCACAAAAACCATGGAAAAATAAGGGTTTGATACCACTACTTTCCCCATAATTCATTCAAGCATATAATTGATGGAATTGTTTGTGTTTTTATGTTGAAATTATTTATAAATCATTAGATTTTACCAGAATCTTATTTGGTTGGTTTTTGGAAAGATTTGGCATGGTTTTCATCTTTTCCTAGGAGAAAATCTATGTAGAAATGAGAGTGTGTTGCCTTCAAGTTTCCCGAATCCATTTTGATGTCTGAAAGAATGTATTTAGAGTTTCTTGTGTGGAAAAAAAAGTGAGAAATCAATTAGACAGCCCAAAACTTTCTATGGTTGCATTTAGGAAATTTATTGATTGAAATGGTGCCCTTTTTATGCACCCGATTTGTGTGAAACTTTTCTATATTGTGGACCCTTGTGTAATGAGTCATGTGGGATTGTATTTATTTTTTAACTTGCATATTGTGATGTATTTGCAATATTTTACATGAGGATTTTTTCCATGGAAAGAGAGTTGGAATGGGTAGTGGTAATTTGTATGGTTATTATTGAGAACTGGATTTGGGCATTTCACTTATTACATGAATGAAATTAATCATGTTGAGAGTCTTGGTAATGATATTAGAATTCTTGGTTTTAAGTGCTTTAATGATCTTGTATGTATATGTGAATAGTATATGTCATGAAAATTTGTAGTCACTTGGGTCTTGGCGTGCTTTCAATGGTACCTTTTTGGCCGTGAATCCAAAAATGTGCATGTTGTGTGAGTTCATGTGTGGTTGTGAGTATATGGTTCCTATGATGCATATGAATGGGGTATGATGTTGAGTATTTCATGTTTGCAATTGATAATTTTGTTATTACTTGGCTTATGTGCACCTGGTTGGTTTCTTTTGTATCCCAGGTGACTCTTGAGTTTTGAGAGCATGGCTTCATGTAATGTTTGGTTTGTTGTAATTGTTGCATTTACTTTTGTGAAAAAGTATTGGAACTTATGTTTCTATTTCCATTAGGTATCCTTGGGAATTGGAAATATCATATGTGTTGTCTCTTTTATATACTCATGGATTCATGCATGGATTGGGATTATTGTGTTGTTATTGAGGGTTATGTTGGCAACATTGCATGCTTCTTTGTGGATAAATTTTATTGTATTTTATCGAGGTATCTACTAGTAATGTGCAATGCCTAACCATATATTGAAGGACCTCTTCCTATTTCCATGTGGGTGTGTTTTTGTGTGTGTGTGTTCTTGAATGAATGTTTAGCCATTAGTGGGAGTGGCTCTCCAATGGGGGGACGGGGGCATGAAGGGGCCACTAAGTAACCCATTGAAGAATGCTAATCAAGTGATAACACAATGCATAATAAAATATGAGGTAAAAAGAGAGAGAGAGAGTAATACTATCCATGTAGACCTAGAGTTTCTAGCTCACCAATACATGTGTCACAGTGTGGCAAGGAAAATTCCCCAGGTGTGTGCAAGATCACGGTGTGCCAAACTATGCCCTTAAGTTGCAATGAAAATTAAGAAAAATAAGGTTACATAACTTGACGTAAAAACTTGACCAAGTTATCAACCTTATATCAAAAATATGTAAGAAGAGAATCTGTAGGAAATTGAATCTAGTTTCTAAGCTACTACTTTTTTTTTGAAAAAAAAATCTATTTGATGAGAAATTGAAATTTCAATATAGTAGTACACAAATTTTAGGAAAAAGATATGAAGTAGATATGTGTCTAACCATCTTAACCACAATCAAATGATAATATTTTTTTTATAAGATTCAAGATATAAGAAGAAGACTCATGTTTAGATGTGACCCATATTTTTGTGTAATATTTTTAAAATAAATATTTAATTATGATTTTCTTACTACAATTTTTTTGGAATGTAAAAAATCCTTTGTTTGACCACCTTAACTTGGTCAAAACTTAATATGTTTTCCCTTATAGTATGTCAAGCATAGAATGTGACACATGTTTAAGATTTGAAAAATGTTGTATCACTTGGAAGTTATAGACATTTTTCAATCAGCTAGTCAATTAAGACTTTCAACGTAGTCCAATTAGAAAATAAATAATTATTATTTATTAAACTCAAAAATTGACATAATTTATATTGGTGGAAGGTTGAGAATATGTTTAAGAAACTATTTTCGTTTCATTAATTTTTGGATAAAAAAACAAGTTTTCTATAAGGTTGAAGTCTGGAAACGTAGGGGCATTTAAAAAACATGTTTTTTAGGTCAACTTTTCAGGTTTGGCATTCCCAAGCCAAAACCTATAGAAATCTCGAGGAAAATCTTTGGGTTGGTGATTTGTGATATTAATTAATAATTTATATATATATTATATATATTATATATTATATATTATATATTATATTTTAGACATTAGATTTTAGATATTAGATGTTAGATATTATATATTATATATTATATATTATATATTATATATTATATATTATATGATATAATATAATATAACATAATATAATATAATATAATATAATATAATATAATATAATATAATATAATATAATATAATATAATATAATATAATATAATAATAGTATAATATTATATTATACAATATTTATTATATTACATATTACATAATATATATAATATATAATATCTCCTCTCTCCCCTTCTCTGTCACACTTTCTCTCTCCCGTATAGTATAAATATAATATAATTTATTACATAATATATATTATGTTATATATTATATATACTAATATAATAATATAATAATATAATATATAATATATAATATATGATATTATAAAAATATCTCTCTCCCTCTCCTTGTCCTATTCTCTCTATCTCTCTAATACATTTGGTGTGAATTTCTGATGGTAGTTTCCAACGAAGAAGGCATTTTGGTGTGAATTTGTATTTTTTTAAAAATCCCCGATATCGTCAGAATGCCGACTTTCGTCCATATTGAGTCAAAATTTTGACTGATGTGGGAAATATTAAAAAAAAAGCTTCATTCTATGTTTCATATTAACAGACAATTTTAGAGCGCCGAAGAAGGGAATTGTTCACCAGGAGCCGCGAAGAAGGCAATTTGGCACTGAGATCTAAGGCAATTTATGAAACAAGTGGCTTCTTTCATCGCTTCAAGAAAGCTCTCCATGACTTCTTTCATTTCTTCAAGAGAGCTCTTTGTAGAGTATGCCGTCACAAATCCATAAAAAGCCTCTTGTTGTTTGGTACCTGAATCTTATTAATCTTTTCATTTTTGCTCATTGGAATAGCTTCAATCTATTTATTTTCTGATATTTGAGGTTCTTTATCTTTAAAATTTAATTGGTGCTATTGTAACCCTTGTAGGATGTGGTTTCTCATCCTTTGGCTATGGTGCAGTGTTGAAACTGAGGCCATTTAAATTACAGAAGAATAAACCATCACTACATTTAAACCATATTCTTGATGCAAAGGGTTTTAATCTTTTCTCATTCCATTTCATCTTTTCTCATTCTGTTTCATTTTCTTCTACAATTTTTCTATTGAATACCTTCTTTAGGCATCTTTTTACTGTCCAAAAGATTCATTGAATTTTTTTGCCACATTTCCTTTTCTTTCCTATGAACTTAGCTTGTATAATTTAGGAAACAATTTTTTTTAGAGCCTTGTAAGTGCCCTTGTTTTCTTTTGTATACATTGAACCAAATTGCATGTGTCAATGCCATTTGTGGTTGTCTCCATCTATAGTATGTATTTCCTAGCCACTGACCTAAGGAAGAAGAAACAAGAATAGTAAAACCATAACAAGGTCATGTTATGAACCCTTTGGATACAAAGAGGTATAACATGTACTTGTCTATGCTAAAAAATGTTGAAATGTTTCTTCACTTGACATTTCATGTCCAATAGCTAATGTCATGTCAATATTCTACACATGTATTAGATTTATTCTAGCAATTTCCAGCAACTAGAATGTGTTGCACCAACAACCGCCTTGACATCATTTAAAATGAAGATTCAAGTAAAATTTAGGGAGCTTTGGGATTGCGAGATACAAAAGCCTTACACATAACTCAACTCTTCAATTACTGATAAGCCTCAATAAATACTGCAATGTCCTTAATCATCTTTCTTGCATGCTAATAAACTAAACTAAATGGATTAGATTGTCCAACCTGCATAGACAAATCAAAACTAATTTAAAAAGATCTATGAGCTGGTAATTAAATTGGAGTATTTACATTTCCTCTCCCAAATATTTTCCTCATCTTTATTTTCAATTTAATTGAAGAGAAATTTGACCTTCAACTCTTCAAAATAGTAATCCAACAACAATTCTATATTTTGATCATAGATATTCAAAGAAGAATCTTACAAATTACACATTTTGATGAGCTTCTTCAGAACCAACTGCTGCGAGTTGTGACTTAAGTGAAATACAATGTTTGAAGAAGTCAATACTAGGACCTCACAATGCCAAGAGGATAAAGGGAAGAGTCAAAGACATTTCAAGCCATATTCATGCAAGAAAAACATGGTCATAAGAACATATACATGAAATATCCTATAATCTTAGGTTGTAGTAATTACACATTGTGAACTCAAACCTATTTTATAGTATACCTTCCTAAAGAAATTAATTTTCTGCTAAATTCTTAATTTTCTCTTTTCCTTATATATACATAAATAAAAATTCTCATGCACCTTAAAATAAGTATAAATCTCACAGAACTGTGAAGCTAAGTAAGAACAAGACATGTATATTTATATTTTTAATAGATGCTACTTGCATAAATGTCTATGTCATGTTACCATATCGTATAGTTATACTCTCATCCCATTGCTTCTACAACCATCTATTAAGTCTTACATCTAATTTGTGACCCCAAAATCTAAACGACATTCAGTTTAAAAATAGAAATGCATAATTCCATAATTCCACACTATCATGCCACCAAACATGCACCACAACATACTATTTTATGTCTAGTAGATATTTCTTTCTAGGCCAAAGTGTGGCTTCTAACTTGCTTGCTTAATCCAACAATTTGTTGTAAATGGTCACTAAAGAAAAACTAAGATTTCTCTTGTAAACTTTAATCAAATTTTAAAAGTACAACTTAGAGAGCATATCGGATGCAATTAAAGAATATGAGGCTAAGAAGCAAGTTCGTGAGCTCTTTGACCAAGGGGCTATGAATCAAGAGCTCATTCGTCTGAGGAACTTAATTTGTGTAATGTGGATGGCCCATTTTAGTTGTACCTAAGAAATATGAGAGTTGGATAATGTATGTTGTTTATATGAATAGCGATGTATATGAAAATAACTTAGAAAATAATAAGAAAGTTAAATTAGGATTGCATGATAAAGAACTATGTACAAAACTAGCACATAAATATTGGACTAGTCTAGGAAAGCAAATTGATACATGAGAGGCTCCATGTGAATTTTCTGGATGCATGTATGAAAATTGTGGCATCCATTCCAATATGTATGGTCAATCCTCTACATTTATACAACATTCTCATTGTTGTTCTATAATTGGTAACCAGTAGATGGGATGTATTCCAAATGCATACCCAGGAATCAAAGATGCTACATAGAAGACATTATACAACTGATATAAATGATATTACTAATATAACTGATAGAAGGCATTTTAATATTGATCAAATGTTTAGATATAACTAATATAATTTATCATGTTACATTAATAAGATGGATATTAAATAAAAATCATGCACAAACTCATATATGTGGATAAAAATGAATTAGAAGTTTTTTATGGTTTGGAGTGTAATTATAGCTTTAAAAACCCTTGTAAACCTTATGTGGGGATCCATTTTAACCTCTAGGTTTTCCAAATAAAACTCCAGCAAATCCAAACAATTTTCTTGAAGAATAATGTTGTATATTTTACTTGAATCCCCCTACCCTTGTTTTTGTGCCATCTTGGCTAATAGGTGTCAAATGCAAACACATATCCAACTGTAAATAAATATAGTTTTAAAAATTTTTAAATAAAACTTATGAGAATCAATATTCACGGTTGGATAATTTCTTTACATTCTCTGAAGGACCATACAAATTGTTCAGTGGATGAGATCCCATGAGAATATATATATATATATATATATATATATATATATATATATATATATATATATATATATATATATATATATATATATATATATATATATATATATATATATATATAATTATGAGAAAATATTCTTATTCTAATAAGTCCCTTTTGTATGCGTAAGTGACCCAATTGTGCCACCAACCTTTGGCAAACATTTAAAAATAGAAAATAGATCACAGATGAAAACAAAGAGAACAAGACACTAATTATTTTATAAAATTGCACTGGCCCAGTATACACTATTCCAACAACTGAGCATATGTGGATACTATTGTATTGTTAGATAGAATATCAAAATCATGAATATAATACATCCTCATATACCGAGATGTTGAAATTACTAGATCCAAACAAAAATAAAAACATTAGGAAATTCAGCTAATAATTTTTTATTTTTTCTTCCTATTAGTGGATGCTTTGACTTTTAAAAGGGTGAAGTCATGATTAGCCTGTAGTACACTATTAGCCAATAGAACAATAGATAAAAACAATTTGTATATTTTAAAATAAATTTGGAAAATGTAAACTTTAGAACACTTAGTGAGCACATTTTAATTGTGGATGGTGATTGGTTGATGCTTTGATGGATGAATGCATTATTATCCCTCCTTGTGAGGAACTAATAATCCTAAAGAAGAAAATAGTTTCTTTTGTGAAAATAAAATTTATTAATATATAATTAGTATTAGATTATATTTTAGGATTTTGAAAAGTATTTTTCTGTTTAAGATTTGAGACATACAATTTTGAGAATTATGAAAATTGGTTTGGGGAGGATCTAATTTAGAATATTTGTATGTATAGTTTTAAATGTAAAACTAACTTCAATGAAGTTTGGTGCTTATTTATCCTAAAAGTAACTAAAAATTAATCTAATCTAACATTTATAGAGAAAAATTAATCTAATCTAACATTTATAGAGTTAAGAGCAAGCATAGTGTTGGGGCATATATGGTATAGCGATTAGGGTATTGTATTTATGATTGATGGTATAAGGTATAATGAATAGGATTTAGGTCTTAGAGTATAGGGTTATAGGGGTGGGATATTAGTATAGGGTTTAGGGTACAAGGGGTACAATTTAGGGTTAAGGGTATTTAAAGCATAGTTGAGGGTGTAGGGTTTAGGGTTGATGTTATAAGGTATCTAGGGTTTAGAGTATTCAGTTTACTATTGAGAGTATTAGTATAAAGTTTAAGGTTTTAGATTGAGGGAATAGGGCTTACAACTCTCTCTCTCTCTCTCTCTCTCTCTCTCTCTCTCTCTCTCTCTCTCTCTCTCTCTCTCTCTCTCTCTCTCTCTCTCTCTCTCTCTCTATCTCTGTCTCTATCTCTGTTTGTCTGTCTGTCTGTCTGTCTGTCTGTCTGTCTCACACACAGACACACACACATACACACAATTTTTTAAGGGCTGAAAAATATCAATTATTTGGTGAGTGCCAAATTTGGTACAAACATAAAAAAATACATGTGACCTATGATTGAGGCCCACATTATTTGATATTGTCTATTTTCTATGTGTTATCCAACAAAGTAATGTTTTTTTCATGGTGTTGACATCTTGCACAAGACAATTTTTCATATTCCATCATCTTTCCACCTCCTTTTTCTTTGTATAGAAACTTACAAGACAAAAATTTCAAGTTTTGAGATTAAATTTTATTATATGATGTAATATTTTCATTTTTCTAGCATTCAAATGTTTATTAAATTATGAGTTTTTTTTAAAAAATTGAGTATATAAACTTGTTCTTTTCATTTTTTTCCTAATCCTATTAGACTTACATAGAATTCAACATTCAATTTGAAGAAGCTACACAAAAACTCAAAATTTGAAACAAAAATAAAATAATATGACATAATTTATAATTTGTAATATCAAATCTCAAATTTTAAGGTGCACTCGCTTTGTGTTTATGTGTTTTACACTTGCATGACCTTATCACATAGTTCAATTCCAAGCATTTACATTTAATTTTGTTATTTTTTTATTTGTTTTCTTGACTTTATGATTATGTTAGCATGTTCCTAGTTAATATGTCATTGATATATGTGCACCTTAAGTGATCCATGTTAACACAAGTGAACATTACCAATTTTGAATGATGATTCAAAATGGAAGGTGAATATGTTACCTAAATTTGGTCAACCTTGCTTAACTGTTAATATAAGTGCATGGTAATAAATACTCAAAGTTTGGATTCAATTACAAGCCATGACTAGATCATTTAGGTTCATTAGGATAGGTCCAATGAATCTATGATTATCCTACATTCATCTACACTACCCTAATGAAGCTATGACTATCATAAATTCATTAGGGTAGTCCCAATGAATGTTAGATAGTCATAGCATCATTAGGATGTAGTGCCACTTTAACTCCACCTTTGTAAGAAGGTAATTCAGCTCTTGACCCTAGCTTGGATGCAACATGAGGTAAGTGTAATTGATATATTTTGTTTTAATATGCATGTATTTCTATTTTACAATAGAAAAATATATGTTATGCTAGATGATGTGATTTTGATGCAGACCAAGGCATGGAGGATCCAATTAAGGATAGTCTAGCCTTCTAGCTTTAGAATTACATAGGGGAAAACACAACACAACAAGATGTTTCAACTCAATTTTCATTAACATGCCCGACTGTAAGGCCTTTCGGGTTAGGGCCAATTACAACAGAAACAAGTTCTTCAAGATCCACACAAATCCAATACAAACTTAGCTAGTTCAACTCTGAAATAATCAATAACTAATGGAAACCCTAAGGTAGATCTAAACTTGAGCTCATAAGCCTCCAAGCAATCTCCTTGTCTCCAAGTGTGCAAGCACTAGCTCTGTAACTACAAACTATTAGATAACAATTTGATTTACAAGATCATGCAAGATCTTTTCCACAACTTCACCAACTCCAACTTTTCCAGCGCATCCAAATTGATGTCTACTAGGATGTTGATTTCCCCCCTCAACTGATACCTAAAAATTTACCCAAATATCTTATAAATACTAATCATCAGCCACAAGTCGGTTGGATGAAACCCTTAACTCCTACAAACAAATATTAAATGCCATACAAGTCAGCTTCAAAATAGCCTTACAAACATTTAATTTAACATGTCAGCCTATAACAATAGCTACCAACAATAAATGCACCAATTCGGCCCAACAAATCACACAGAACTCCAGTCAGTAAATTAGAACTATCGAGCAACAGTGAAATAACCGAGCATGCCAAGCATCACTGAGCACCAGTGTTGACTGAGCACCGCAAGCATCACTGAGTAACACTTTCATTGAGCACCAGAGATTACTAAGTTCCTTCAGCGACCGAGCTTCCTTCAATGACTGAGGCCATTGGTCAAGGATGCAACTGAGTAACACTGGCCAAACAACACACCTCCCATGCAGATTCACTAAGTACCTAAGAATGCCCCTGCATTAGATACCCTAGGTTTGAAAAGATGTTCATATGTGAGAAGAACATCTTTCAGGATTTAGCACATAAACCCCGAACTGGTTCTGCACATACAATTCCTCCACCTTTTCAGTTTTCATACTCTTCCACTTCAGCTTTTTGTGTCTCTTCAAGTCATTCCTTGACAACACACAAGTCTGTCCTTCACACTGATCAATGATACCTTTAGGATCCACCAATGCAACTTGGCTACCAATACTCAGACTTCTCCTACCAAGCATTGTATCTAGTAAAGGCATTAAGGAAAATTTCTTGTCATCCTTATCAACAGTAAACACATTTCTGACACAGTCATACATAGCTTTGCAATCATATTGCCAAGGTCTATTGAGTAATATATCACAACTATTCATCTTCACAATGTCACATAACACAAGATCCTTGTACTGGCCAATCTGAACATCAACAAAGCATTGTTCTCTTACTTCTAGAGCATGAACATCTTGTAACCAACCAATCCTATAAGGACAAGGATGCTTCATTCTATTCAACCCAAGTTTCTGAACCATGTCCTTAGCAACAAGGTTATCAGTACTACTACTATCAACAATAACATCACAGAGTTCACCTCCAGACTTGCATTAGGTCCTAAACAAGTTACTCCTCTGACAAGGTTCCTCCTTTATACCAAGCAATGTTCACCGGAGCAGCAAGCTCTTAGATTTAGGTTCATTCTCATTCACCACAGCATTTCATCAGTCACCAAGCTTCTTTTGTGTACACTCAAAAGAAAGGTGTCCTTCCTCTCCATAGTTATAGCAAGTACCCTTAAAGATAACTCTACCTATCTTCTTCTTCGATTCTACAGGTTTCTTTTCATCTTCTAGATCAGTCAGTTTATCCTTCATCGAGTGATCAATCTTTTCCTTCCCTCAGGAGTTACTTTGTTGTTTCCTCTTCAACTTATCTTCTGCCTTTAGAGCATACTGATAAGCATCTTCAACATAATCAATCTTCAGCATACCAAGCTCATCCTAAATATTGAATCTCAGACCATTAACATACCAAGCTACCTTTTCCTTACCAAGCTCTTGGTGTCTAGACTAAATAGTAAGTTTGTAGAACTCCTCGGTATAATCTTTAACAGATAAATCCTTCTGCTTCAGATTTTGCAACTTCTTAAACAAGTCAAGCTCATAGTCAGAAGGTATGAACTTATCTTTCAACTTAGTCACCATTAACCTCCATCAATTGATCTTCATTTCACCTTCACCTTCATCTTCTCTATCTCTTTGTAGTTCTTTCCACCAAAGAGAAGCATGTCCTTTCAACTTTTTCTATGCTAGCCTCACCCGAAGAGGATCTTCAATTTCTTCTAGCTCAAAGAAATCTTCAAGTTCACCAATCCAATCAATCAAATTCTCAGGCTTCAAAGTACCAGAGAAAGTAGAAACTTCCATTCGGTAACTGTTACTTAATCGAGCTCTAGATCCAGGCAACCGAGAAGTTCTATCTTCACCAGATCTATCCCTCTGATCATCACCACTACATCCAGTAGGTTCAAAGTCTTCAACAACTTCCTCATAACCATCTTCAGTACCAACATTCTGAGGTACACCTATAACAACTCTCATGATCTTGATGACCATGTCTAACCTCACTCGAAGAGGATCTTCAATTTATTCCAGCTCAAAGAAATCTTCAAGTTCACCAATCCAATCAATCAAATTCTCAGGCTTCAAAGTACTAGAGAAAGTAGAAACTTCCATTCGATAACTGTTACTTAACCGAGCTCCAGATCTAGGCAATTAAGCAGTTCTATCTTCACTAGATCTATCCCTCTGGTCATCACCACTAGATCCAGTAGGTTCAAAGTCTTCAGAAGCTTCCTCATAACCATCTTCAGTACCAACATTCTGAGGTACACCAGTAACAACTCTCATGATCTTGACGACCATGTCATTCTTCATCAACTCCATCTCAGATCTAAAATCTGATTTCATCTTCTCTGTAATCCTAGATTCAATAGTATCATAGAGATCTGCAAGTATTCTAGGGTCCAATATTATTGGAGGCATCCTTAAATATAAGAGAAACCCTTTGCAACAAACCTTACACTGACCACCTTGTGGCAATCTCCAAGTTGTATGCAAGTCAGATTAGCCTACCACCTTACACAAACAACTAGGGAAAGATCCACAAGTTCAGTGCCATAGATCTGTAACTCAGATCATACGATATCTTCACCAACAAGATCAACTTTGCAAGATCAAACTTGCTAGGTCAACCTTCACTCCACACGATCAACTCTACTTTGATACCACCTGACGCAGACCAAGGTAGGGAGGATCCAATTAAAGACAGTCTAGCCTTGGAGCTTCAGAATTACATAATGGAAAACAAAACACAACAAGATGTTTAAACTCAATTTTCATTAACATG
>BSBK01007657.1:340000-400000 GCA_027943335.1 Chamaecyparis obtusa | reverse complement strand
GGGCTAGTACTCTGCATTTTTTCAAATGTGGCTTTCAGACTCCCAAGGACCTCTTCTCTAGGGCCACTATGAGTCTCCGCTCTTGGGAGGATATGCAGGTGCAATACCATTTGGCTCACACAAATCATCAGACTTTTGATCTACTAGTTTCTACAATTCTTGATAATTTTCTTCATAATCTTGGTATACAGGCTGTTCGACCTTGGTGGAAGGATTGGAAATGGTATCTTGCCACTCCTTTCAGAAATTACAAGCCGAGGCTAGGCTACAAATGGCTGTCTCCCCATATTCCTATGGTGGACATTCTTAACCAGAGATGGCATCTTCAATCTTCCACTTCTCACTGGAGCTCTTGCTTTCAGACCATCTGGGATGCCATTACGGAGCCCAAGATGGCTCTCTTATCTTGTTGTTTTGTTTTCCAAAGGCTTCTTGTGGGACCTAGGCTCAAACATCTGGGTGTTCACAACCCTCGATGTCCTTTCTATGGTCACCCTGAGACTTTCTTGCACATCTTCTAGTTTTGTAGGAGAACTTAACAATATTGGTAGTGGATTCATGATTTTTTCAAACCCTTTAGGCTCGAGCCTTTCTCCTGGCATATGATTGTCCTGGGGGATTATCCTAGACTTACTTCCAAGTTTACCCAGATTTGGCATACTTTTAGGATGGAGATTTTGTTCACTCTGTGGAAAGATAGGAATGCTATTATTTTTTCTCACAACTTTCTTGATATGAATGTTTCTCTATATAACAAGGCTTGCATATGTAATAATGTTATGATGCAGATTCAGGTTCAAGAAAATAAAGTGGCTTTAGAGGTGGCTCACCTTTAGGAGCTGCTTAATCACTGGGGAAATACTCCCTACACAGTTTCCTAGGTTCCTCCTGATGCCATTTTTGCTAAAGGTACTCCTCCCAGAGGCCGCTGTAGTAGGCGCATCTCCTCAGCTTGCCACTCTCGTACCCCACGGTCACAGGCTCCTTGCCACCACTCTCCTAGAGGTGGTGATGATGGTTGGTAGTGCTGCTCGGCTTCTCCAGCTCATCGTACTTCTGGGTGGTCTCCAACTTCGGGTCAATCTGCCCCTCTTGATGCTCATGGTACCCATCATGGCTCTGATTGGCCTCCTGCCACCTCCTCCAAGTTTCCCCAATGGCTCTGGCCATTTCCCCACCCTAGGTGGAAGAGAAAGAGAAAGAAGTAGAAGATGATGGTTGTACAATTCTTGACCCTCCTGTTAACCCCAATGAGGTGTGGTTCTGATGATAAAGGTCCTCCTCCTTCTGGCACCACTCTTGCAGCTTAAAGGCTTTATGCCTATTTTTTTTTTATGAATAGTTATTGTTGTTTCTGGCTTTTCCATGTGAACTCTGCGGGGTGATTTTTGTGTCCCCTGGCCCCTTTTTTGTGAATATGTAACTTTTATATTAAATTAATACAGAAGGCACTATTCATCAAAAAAAACTTGACAAAATTTATATTGGTGGAAAGTTGAGAATATGCTTAAGAAACTATTTTTGTTTCATCAATTTTTGGATTAGAAAACAAGTCATATAAAAGCTCGAAGTCTGGAAGCATAGGGAAATTTAAAAAACATGTTTTTTAGGTCACCTTTTTAGGGGCATTCCCAACAATCTTGAGGCAAATCTTTGGGTTGGCGATTTGTGATATTATTAATAATTATATATATATATGATATTATATATAATATATAATATAATATAATATAATATAATATAATAATAGTATAATATTATATTATATTATATATAATATTTATTATATTATATTATATATAATATTATAAAATAGCTCTCTCCCCCCCTCTCTATCTCTCTAATACATTTGGTGTGAATTTGCGATGGCAGTTTCTGACGAAGAAGGTATTTTGGTGTGAATTTGCATTTTTTTAAAAAAGTCCCCAATATCATTGGAATGTCGACTTTCATCCATATTGCATCAGAATTCTGATTGACATGGGAAGTATTAAAAAACAAAAATCTTCATTCTATATTTCATATTCATGAGCAATTTTGGAACGACGAAGAAGGGAATTGTTCACCAGGAGCGACAAAGAAGCCAATTTGGTGCTGAGATCTAAGGTAATTTGTGAAATAAGTGGCTTCTTTCCTCACTTCTAGAAAGCTCTCTATGACTTCTTTCATTTCTTCAAGAGATCTCTTTGTAGAGTATGCCACCACAAATCCATGAAAAGCCTCTTGTTGTTTGGTACTTGAATCTTATTAATCTTTTCATTTTTGCTCATTGGAACAAATTCAATCTATTTATTTTATGATATTCAAGGTTCTTTATCTTTAAAATTTAATTGTTTCTATTGTAACCCTTGTAGGATGTGGTTTCTCATCCTTTGGCTATGGTGTAATGCTGAAATTGGGGCCACTTAAATTATAGAAGAATAAACCATCACTACATTTAAACCATATTCTCGATGCAAAGGTTAATAATATTTTCTCATTCCATTTTATCTTTTCTGATTCTATTTCATTTTACCCTACGAATTTTCTACTGAATACCTTCTTTAGGCATATTTTTATTGTCTAAACTATTCATTCAAATTTTTTGCCGCATTTTCTTTTCTTTCCTATGAACTTAGCTTGTATACTTTAGGAAACAATTTTTTTTAGAGCCTTGTAAGTGCCCTTGATTTCTTTTGTATGCATTGAACCAAATTGCATGTGTAAATGCCATTTGTGGTCGTCTCTATTTGTAGTACATTTCCCAGCTACTGACCTAAGGAAGAAGAAATATGAATAGTATAACCATAACAAGGTCATAATATGAGCCCTTTGGATACAAAGAGTTATAACATGTACTTGTCTCTACTAAAAAATGTTGAAATGTTTCTTCACTTGACATTTCATGTCCAATAGTGAATGAAATATCAATATTCTATACAGGTATTAATCAACGAAAAATGATCCAAAGGGTGCCCTATATGGTGTAATGCATATGGAGGATGTTAGATCCTATATTCACTGTAAGATTGAAGACCTAGGAGAAACTCACATACAATCATTTTACATAGGTTTATGCAAGGTTCGATGTTGAAGGATGAGCACAAAGTGATCGTAGATAAGGGTTTTGAGGGCATAGTTCACTTTCCTTCAAACTTTGAAGAAGAAAAAATTAGATATGTGTTGAGTAGGGTGCATGACAAGTTTATGTGGTTGGATCAACCATACAAGATTACAAAACAAGTCATTCATGACGTGACTGGATTCTGTGCTACTGGAGAGATATGGTAGCTTAGATCCATTCTGCAAGATGTGGTCCTAGAACTGACAAAATCTAAATGGGACAAGTGAGTGGTGACCATTAATGATATCACAAATGAAGCAGTTAAGGTTGGATACAAAGTATTCTATTCAATAATTATAAATAGTGTGCATATTGCAACAGTTCATAGTGCATACAAGATGGTAAAAGAGAATGCAAAGTATGGTTTGTGTGGCGTGATGAGAGACCCATTCTTTCTGAACATGGATAAGATAAAGAAAGACAAAAGGAAAGTATTTAAGTATAGCCAATTTCTTATAGGTTTGTTTTTCTATTTTTAGAATTTCTTTCCTAGTGTTGGATCAGTTAATTGGGCATAAGGTACACCAGTGGTAGTTCAAATGGAGAATTGTGCTAGGATGCTTGGAAATTAGTTTTTAGAGAAAGTATGGGGATACTTTAAGGATTTTTAGAAGAGAATGCATGAGAGATAAAGGATTCCACCACATGTTTTTGAGAAGTCTAAGGATGATATATGTTTTATGGTTGATACAGATACATGTTAAATGGAGGCAGTTGTCCCTACGACTTCATGGGTCTTACCTATGGGTTATGAGATAGAAGTTGATTTAGCTATTTCTTATGTAGATGAGCCATTAAAGAACCCCATTGATCCTAATGCTAATATATTTGTAACTTATAGGGAGAAGTATCTTGAAGTTGCAAATAGTTTGAATGCACCAGTTATTAAAAAAAAAGAAAAAAAGAGGTAGAGCAATTCTTTCTACAAAAAGGCTTCACAAAGGAAGCTATTGATAAAGAAAGAGAAAAAATTGAAGCTGAGAAAGTTGGCCCTTTATCTATTTCTATTGAAAATGAAGATGTAGAAGTAGTTTCTTCTACAACTGGTAGAGTCTTAACTAGTAGAAAAACAAGAAGCACAACAGTTAAGAAGGAGAAACCCTCTCCTCCTATCTAGACTCTAGTAAATAAAACTATAAAGAAGACACAACCTGAGAGAACTAAGGAAAAAGAAGATACTACAACAAAGGTTGGTGATAAAATGAAGAAGGAGAAGGAAAAAGGGTAAAAGGAAGCACACGAGGAAGTAGAAGGAACCAAGTTTGAACAAGAACAGAGAGAGCTTAAGGCACACACTAAGAATTTCAAAGTGGTTGGTACTCCTACCACTAAAACCATTAAGCCTGATCTTATTAAGTCCATCCCTATTGACAAGAATTGTTAATGATGTCAAGAAGTGGGGTATGCTTGGCAGTGTTAAAAATTATTATGACAAGTTTAGTGAAGAAGATCAAAGGAAAGTTGAAGATCTTGTTGTAGCAAGTATGAATAATTTTAGTCAAGTTCTTATGCAATTGGAAGGATAAATTCCTACTTCCTTATACAAAAAAATTGAAGCTAGATGGAAGGGAGCTTTGAAGAAAGAAAAATAATTGATTGAATATGTATTGATGCATTTAAAGCCTTATCTAAATGCATAAGAGATGAAAGAAATTTTAGATAAATTAAGACCAGCACTTAAGACAAAAAAACAAGAGTTACATGACTACTGATTGGTGACTCTCAATCAGTACAGGATGAAATGGAAAATATTTTGAAGAAACATCTTGGCCTTATAGAGGAGAAGAAGGATGAAGTGGAAAAAGGAGAAGAGAGTGAGGAAGAAGAGATTGCACTTACAGATGAAGGATGGTAATTAATGGTGTATAGGTCACACTTGATAACACTATCCTAGATGATCCTGAGGACATAATGAATACTACAGGTGATGTTTTGGTCATGGAGATTCATGAGGAACAAAAGGATACAAAAGAAGAATTGGTGGAAGCTCCAAAAGACACACTAGAGAAACTAGAGAAAGAGATAGAGGAAAATGGACCTGGTCAAGATAGATACATCAGTTGAGTAGCAATAGAAACTGATAACAATGGAGATAGTAGGTGGAAATGAAGAAGCAAAAAATGTAGACAAGGAGAAGATTGCAGACATGGAGATTGAGAAGCTAAACAATATTTGGTCTATGTCTTCAAGTGTGATTGAAATGGATGAAGATATTCCTACCATTAAAGGGAAAATTGACTTAGGTTCCATGAGCCCAAAAGAAATGATGGTTATTGAAAATGTAATTAAGTCAAAAGCTAAGAAAGAGAAATTGAAGTAAGAGGCACAAATAATCCTAAACTCCAAAGACATTTTGTTTGAATTAGGGCTTCATGTAGATTTTGATGAGAAGGCTACACCAATTGAATAGTTAGGTCAGTTAGTTATAGCAACCGGTGACCAAATGAAAAGTTTAGAGGATGGAGCTACTTTGAAAGAAGATAATGATTATGAGAAGAAGACGACTGGGAAACTAGTTCCATCTATTGTATCTGAAAAGGTAAACTTGATAGCTATAGTAGACAAAGTGAAAGAAGCATTGGCTGAAGGAGCTAAAATTCTCACCTCTACATCATATTTTTCATAATTTTTTAAGAATCTAGATAAGAAGAGATGTGAAGCTCAATAGGAGCTAGGAATTTTGACATAAAATTTTGATCCTATGAATGGTTCTATTATAAGTTTTGGAGCCCAAGTTAGTGCAATTAATCATAAGCTTAAGGCTATAGGGATGAGAAAGAAAAGAGGATTGCCAACTTGATCGAGTTGTAGAATTTATTGATCCCTAAGGTGGACATCTTACAACAAGGAGTGAAGGGGGCTGAACAGGTTTTGGCTACCCCTGATATGTGCATGGTAGATGGTTTGGAGGAACTTGCACATAAACTACATGGATAAATATTGATCATGGATAATCTTCAAAAGCTTTGGGTTAATGATTTATAGGTTTTGAAGACACACTTCATTTCTATATTCAATAGATTGTAAACTTGTATATGCTACTCCATACTTAATATTTTTTTACTTTTTGCATATCATTCTATACCTTTTCATTGTTGTCATAGGGGGAGATAGTATTTGATGAAAATTGGCTAAGTATTTGTTAAGGGGGAGCAACATAGTTATGAATTGATGGTGAATGTTGTTTTATTTTTTTCATGTTTTGACACTTAGCAATTTTTTCTCCAAGTGTTGCAATCAATGCCAAAAGGCCCAAGATTATTGGCATTTGATGAAAGTGTTGGAGAGATTTTTTTCATGGGATGCATATTGGAGTGTTGTCATTTCTGGAAAAAAATTATTTTAGGATGAATGAATCCACTATATACCAGTGGCAAAGATGACCGCACAATGATTTCTCTAAGTATACAGAGTGTTTGTTGATAAAAAAGTCAGTCATGGTGAATGCATTCTGCAGTGATGATATGAAAAGATCTAGTAGTGTGATTGGAAAGGAAAAATCTACAAATTAATATTAGCCTACTTCTATGATTGTGTAAGATGATTCAAAGTACAGATGAATATTTGGATGAAACACTAGTGATATTGGCTAGAATAGTCAATCAGTGTTTCAAGGTGATGAAATCAAAGTGGCAGTTGAATTAATAATTATACTTGTTTTTGAATTGTATTATTGAGAGCCGAAATTATAGATCACAATTTCCTATGTTTGTGTGATTTCTTATGAACTTGTATGGATTTTGGAGGCTGACATCAGTAACATGTTTTAGGGTTATTCCACCAACCTAAAAGTGTATATAAGAAATGAAATTGAAGGAAAATATGATGGTTAGATGTTACGATGGTTATGATCATTGAAGGAAAAGTGTGTATAATCAGAGAAGTGATTTGAGTAGAGTTGAAGTGGATCTGTTAGGTAGAAAGTGATACAATCATATCAATTTCATTGAGTTCATTCTCAAGGCAAGTTCAGATAGGCTTGCAGTTAAAATAATTTAACCGGGTTTCTCTTAACAAGGTATACAAGATCCTAATAGGTTTGATGTTTAATCTCTCTAACCAAGTGACTCTCAGAAGGAGTTATAAAATCCCTTAACATGGTAGTTCTTAACAAGACTTTGTAATAGCTTCTAACCAGACTATAGATACTCTTAACTAGGTATACCCTTAGAAGGGTTTTGTAACTTCTCCTAATAGGGAAGATCTTATTTGGTGCACTAGTGATATTAGTGGGTGATAATACCTACAATGGGTTTTCCCTATAATAAGGGTTTTCACATAAAATATTGGTGTTATTGTGTTGATGATTATGTGGATTTTTTATGTGTTATGTTTCTATGTGATATTTACTTTTACATGTTGGATAATTTTCAAGTTGAGTAAAAGTTTATATAGATATGTGGTTTCACTAATTCAACCCCCCCCATCTCAGTGCCTTATAATATTAACAGTTAAATGGGAATTTATACAAATATTTTTTTTGGATTTTAGATTTAGTGGTGACTAGGTGAATTGGATCATGCATTATATCTCCTCTACATCCTTCTTAGTTTAGGGTAATGGATAATCTTCTGAGTTGTTCAATGCTTCTAGGGGCGTCTTGTAGAGTGACCCTCTTTCTCCTTTTTTTTCATCATCATGGATAGGGGGCTTGGTAGTTTTATTAAATCCATGGTTAGATAATGCCTGATTTAGGGTTGGAGTTGGTGCAATAGTTAATCTCCTTATTCTCACTTTTAGTTTGTTTGATGATACCAAGCTTTAATGGGTATGGATAGAATCAATGAAGCTAAACATAATTTCAAGAAAATTTTTGACACGTATATGTCTACCTTAGGGTAGAAAATTAATGAGGTTGAGCATTCAATATTTTTCTTTAATTCTTCTTGGCTTATTTAAAGTAGGATTGATCAAACTCTCAAATTTAAAAATGATTCTTTTTATTTGATTTACCTTGGGATTCCCCTTGGTGTGGGATCATAATGTAGAGGGTTTGCAAAGATATTAGGGATAGTTTTTTCAAGAGACTTAGTGACTAGAATTGTAGGTGGATTTCACATATTGGAAGGTTGTCTCTTTTAAAGTTGGTTGTGCAATCTCTTCCTATTTATAGAAGCTTTGTGTAGGTTACTTCTAGATTTGTGAAAGAGTTTGATGCTCTCTTGTTAATTTGTTTGGTCTTGTAATTTTATATCTTCAAAGTGATGAATATTTAGATGGGAATTTGTGTTGGAAAAGGAAAGAGGGTGGTCTTGACCTTTAGTCAGAAGGTTTGATTGGAAAGGTGTTATCATCCAAATTATGTTTGATATGGTATACTTGTTAGGATAAATACTAGGATAAATCATTACTCATAAGTACCTTAGAGGATTCGGTAATGTGGATGTACCTCGATGCAATTTGACAAGGAAGGGCTCAATGATATGGGAGTCTCTCAATAGAGGAATTTTTTTTTATCAAGGATGGTCTTTTTTGGATCTATAGTAGGGGAAATGAAGCTCTTTTTTTCCATGATTCTTGAGATGTACACCCCCCCTATTATTTATAAATTTCCTCACCTTCAACCCCTTTGCAACATTTTTTTTTGAGTTGGTTGGAATAATGTGCTATATATTAAGAATTATTTAAGAGCAAGGTTCAATTGGAGGTGAATTATTGGAAGGATTCGTAGGAGTGGCCATTGGGTGGTACTTAAGATAATTTTCAAGAGTTAGCTAGGTTTTTAGTGTTAATATGATTTAGAACAATAGAGGGGAGGGGGGTGAATCAATTGTTCTCAGGTCCAGATGTATAAAACAAACTTTAAAACTCTTCAAAAAATTAGATCCAAAAACCAACAGCTACTCGGTCATTACTAATTTCATAACATAAACATATAATAGTGTAGTCCACTATCCAATAGTATCTAACTTGTAAAAAACAAAAATGTTCAAACCATTCAAATAAGTATTAACACTAGGATTTATAGTGGAAACCCAATTTGGGAGAAACCACTTTGTAACATGTTACTATTATTTTCACTCTTCTGAAGTGAGCTCTATGAAAAGCCAACCCTATCAAAGGTTACAAATAAACTGTCAGGTGTGACCCAATTAAAGGATTTCAACCACTCTGTTAAAAGTGTGCCTTGTTATAGGACTTAAATATATCCCATTAGAATGTAACCTTGTTCAAAGGATTTATACAAATGACTGTTAGGTCAACCTCTATTAAAAGGATTTTGATTGATACAATGGTTAGAAAGTAACAGTAGTATTGATTTGAGAAACATACAACTCACTTTGAAAATATCAGATCCAATTCCATACACATATGCTGGCTTACTGACTATGAACCTTTTCCAGATCGATCATTGATCTACTCAAAAATCTCTTCAAGCAATCTCACCACTTCTCCTTTAGCCTTTTCTGCTTAGACAGTCAATAACAACAACAATACTTCTAGCATTCACTTCTCCTCAACCTCATGCTTAGGTTTCCTTAATAGTTCCTCAATTAGGTCAATACACCTTTTGCCGCTTAATCTCCTTCGTAGATCTTAGGGTTAGGTCAGATTCATCGAATCCTTCCAACTTTATGTTCTTTGTGTATCCTTATAGAAATATCTCAAATCTCTTAATAGATTTACAATAAAACATTTTATAGTGCAATAAATGCTTCCATACAATCAATAAATAAAGTCAACACATTTTACATAATCCAAGAATTCAACTATGTCGGCTGGAAATCTGAATTCTTCCTCAAATGTAAAATACTGACGCTCTGTTAATATAGTGTTCAACTCCTCGGACTTCATTAGAAAGCTCGGTCACCACAAAAACTATTTCCTCGGCAATTAACTGATGTTCGGTCAACATTGATTTTATTCGACATATACTAGCTCGGTTGACTCTAACATCACTCAGCTTAAACTAGATTTATTCACTTTTTCTCAGTTAAGCCTACCATTTTAGTCTTCATTCTTACTTAGATAAACAATACATTGTCTTATCATTGTGCCACATAATCAAGTACTCATTGAAGTATCAAGATAATTCAATCTTTCCTTAGGTGCTATTATTACCAACCTTGCCTATCCCCTTCTCAACAATCAAATAGATATAGTACTTTCTTAGATAGCAATAGTCTTACCAGTTAAGGTTTGACATTAATGACAATACAACAATTGCTTCAATTGCAGTTTCCAACAATCTCCCTCTTTGGCATTGATGGCAACACCATATGAA
Source organism: Chamaecyparis obtusa (assembly GCA_027943335.1). NCBI lineage: Eukaryota > Viridiplantae > Streptophyta > Pinopsida > Cupressales > Cupressaceae > Chamaecyparis > Chamaecyparis obtusa. The sequence continues at coordinate 389,672 of BSBK01007657.1, read as the reverse complement.
TAACACATGAATTACCAACCAATCCAAAACTCATTTGTGCATCAGAAATATTTATAATATCCTTATCTTCATTCTGATACAGAATCAATTAGCCATGCTTGTATGACCGTCCACTGAAACTCTCCCTCTTAGACAAAAATGCCAAAGAAGCAACTAAAACATACATCCTGTAGATGTAGATATCATTTTTTAGTTTAGTAACAATATTTCTCCCTCTATCATCTTTGCTTATGACTGATTCTTGGCTTCGCTATACTTTTCACAACTCTAGGCTTCTCCTTGTGTGATGATGAATATCACCTTCATGAAATGAAGATCTAATAGCAACAATTGAAACTAAATACAATACAAATCTAATTAGAATTGAAATTATAATCTATAACATCTCATGGTTCTCTAGAAAGAAGTGGTAAGTGAAACTCTTAGCTCAAATCCTCACTAGAGATACTTCTAAAATGAGAAATTATGCTTCTACTATGCTTCTACAATGCTCATTCAATGCTTAATCTAGCTCAAATTGACAAAATTACAATTTGATAATTGCTCTAAATGCTCTTAATTGCTCTTAGAATGCTCTCAATTGCCTATAGTAACAATGATTTGCAAATGAAATTCTAAGATGATAATTGCTCTCAAAATGCTCTATATTTATAGTAATTTCCCAAGGGTAGGGGGTGGAGTGAAGTAGTCATGATTATCCCTTGGTTGAGTCAAATACTTTGCTTTGTTCATAAATGGGGGGACAATGAGGAGACAATCCTTTAAATGGTCTCAAAGCTTTGGACACTTTAAAGGTTTGAGTGATTTGTGTCTTTTTGTCCTCAATTTTCATTGGTTGCTCAACTTTGTTGAAAGAAATTAGGAATTATTAAATTCAATTAATTGATTAAATTTAGCCATGTAAGGGTAATAGGTTCATTTTGATTTTTGATTTAAACAACTATACAACTAATTGATTAAAATCAATTATGTAGTGTTTTTCACCCCTTTAAGCTTTCATTTAATTATTTAACCTCATTATTTGATTTTTCCCTTGCTTTAATTGATTTTGTCCAACTTTATTTAATTATGTCCATTTTAATTGATTTGATCCCTTTTGATGCATTTTGAGCCATTTTATGATTTTTGCAATTTTAAAAGCACTTTGTCCATTTTTTCATGTCTACAAATGCCCCTCTTTGAATTGATGTGTGAAGAACATTGATTCAAAGATTCTTTTGAGTCCTGATTGCTTTTAGGTCCTGATTGTTGATTCACTGATATGCCTCTAATACCCATTGATTGTTGCTCCTGATACGATATGATATGATACTGATGCTGATAAAATTTTTTTTGTGATGCCCCACTGATTTCATGATGTTTGATTTCAATTTCAATTTGATACCCTGATGCCCCCTCAGAAATTGAAACATATTAATTTCTTGATTTGAAAATTTTGTTGATGTTTAATTCATTGAATGTGTTTTCATTTTTGACAATTGGATGATATATGATGTGTTCAAGGATACCCTAGTTAGTTTGATATGGCAATATATAGGTCTAAGACAATTTTCACCTCCAAAATTAGGTCAAAATAACTTAAATAGGTTGAAAAACCTTGTTTTACTATTCATTTTTACTTCTCTTTGGTGATTTTGCTCTAATCCTATAGTGAATTTTGAGATGGTTGTCCCTATTCGAGAGCATTGATTAGAGAGGTGTTGGAGATATGTGAGGCCACCTAAGTATGGACCTCCAGTAAGTTATTTCTAACCTCTATTTTGAATTTATTGCTCATTTATTAGCATTTATTGCAATTTCTTGTTCCATCATTGCGTTGAATCTATAAATTCACGCTTAGAAATTTTTTATTGTCACTTAGACCCTTTAATTGTCACATCTGCGCTTTCCTTTCATGCTTCCATGTATTTTAATGCCGCCTGACAAAATTTTAACCTCCCCTAGGAATAGGATACTCCCGCGTACAACTAGGTCAAAATGCCCTTTTTCATTAACGTTGTCGCCTAGGAAACCCTAGCATATTTACTGTCACCTAGGCCACCTTTTGCTATTGCCTAGGAGGAATGTCGCTTGGGCTGATAAAAATCATGCCTGCAGACTTTTGAAAAAAAAATTTGTACTTTTTTCCCACACTTGTACTTGATTATGTCTGATGAAAAATTTGATGACTTTCGATGCTCGAGTCGAATGATTAGAGTAGGTCTGTTTCTTTCAACAAAACAAATGGATTAGGATATCAGGATAGTGTTACCGATGAATGTGATGTGTTAGTCCATTTAGGATAGGATATTGATAGGATAAATCAATCAGTGTGAAAACCGATATGATTTGATACTACTGCTTTGTTCTCAGGACACAGAGAAATGAACAAATGGTACTTGGTGTGATTGCTTGATATTTTGAAAAATTTGATTGACTTGAGATAATTCCTTGATATGATTCCTTTTCTTTGCCAACAGGAAAACTTCCCTACATTATACATTCGGACAGTAGCTTCTTGGGTAATTGATTTGGGCCAGACTCTTACAAATGTTGAGTTCTGTGTTATTGAGTTGTGTGGTTTGAGTTTTCTCCTTGATCTACCATGGTTCCAGCTAAACCATGGTTTACTGATTGCAATGGCGAAGTGATGGAACTCTGACCACAACACATTTCATTTTCCATATGGAGAGATGACAATCACACCCGAGGATGTGTTTCGATTACTACGGATCCCATGTAGGGGAGAGACAGTATATTATGATTCTATTTATGATTCTACTATCTGCCGATGAGTGTTCGGGGACAATTCTATTGATGATGGTGATACAATCACTTGGCCTTAGTTTGTTTCTTTTCCTACCTTGCTAGTAGTACTGGGTGCATTAATTGGCAGTTTGCTTCTTCCTGACCAGCGAGGTCATGGTTTTTCCATTGGATGGGGTAGGATATTGGAGGATTTACTTGCTCATCTTTGATGCTTTGATTGGGGTTCATGCGTCCTTGCCCTGTTATATCATGATTTGCATGAGGTAGTTTATTGAGTGAGTGCATCATTGTCAGCTAGTGCAGTGGTTCTTCAGTTGTGGATATGGGAGCATCTTCCCATCACTGGGCCTATTTCTGACAAGGTTCGGCCTTGAGGTTTTCCCTATGTTTTTCTATACACTGGGATGGTTATACAACATCATTTGGGTCATCTAGACTTCTGGCTATGACAGATTGATGATCTGGATTAGGTTTTATGGAGACCATACAGGGGTTGTGAGTTATGGAGGGAGGATGATGATGAGTTGCCATATATGTTTTCCCCTCATTGGATGATTGGTTGTACTACTACCACTATTGAGCACTTCTACTTTGGCAGAGTTTCTAGATAGTATGGTTAGACATAGGATATGCCATAGAGTACAACATTGTATGCTCGGGTATAGGTAGAGAGATCGATGTGGGGTCCTCTTATTGATTTTGAGTTTGCCTTAGATCAGATTGCAGGTATCACTTATTACTAATGGGAGATGCTTTTTGGTGTAGCTGATGCAGGTATGTCTCACGAGTTTGCCAATTGGTGGGCTCATAATAGGTTTACTTGGTTTACTAATCTAGCCAAACCTATCCCGGGTCAGGGTGATGGAGGTGATGGTGGAGGTGGTGGGGGTAGATGATGGAGATGAGGAGGGTAGAGAGATCCTCCTATTATTGCTGACAGAGGATGGGTGAGACATGGTCATGTGAGGTATAGAGATCATCCTAGAGATCAGGATGATGCACTTGATAGACAACCTAGAGCAGATAGATAGTAGAGAGTTCACAGACATCAGAGATAGGCTCATGTTGATGTGGCTAGGTAGATTCCTGGTGGATTGGATTCTTTGGTTTAGTTGCAGAGAGTAGCCTTGGCTCAGTAGGATGATGATGCAGCATAGCAGGCTTAGGTTCCAACACATCAGGTGCCTATACAGGATCAACAGCCACAGGATCATGGATAGGGTTCATAGGATGCTCCTACTATAAGTGCTATAGTACGAGAGGTTCAGTCTCTGAGGACATATATGTCTAGCATTGTTGGGCATTTAGATCAGGTTGCTACCTTGATGTAGCAGTTTATGTCGGTTGTAGTGCAGAGATAGAGTGGAGTGAGTACTTCACAAACTCCTCCTCCACAGGATGGTAGAGGTCCAGATGGAGCTTGTGATATAGGATCTTGATTGCTTTGATGATAGATTCACTCATGGTTGATGTACTTGTATCACATGTCATGTTTTTGATTGATCAGACCATTTGATGTACCTCTTTTGTATGACATTGTATCTTGATATACTGAGTTGATGGATCATTGGTGAACACTTTTTTGATGATATATGATGATATACTCCTTGGTTCTCCTTGATGAGTTGTTTATGAGATTTATCTTTTATGCAGCTATATGATGTGTTTTATGCATTTACTTTGATTTATGCTATGGATGCAGTTATCTTATTTTATGATATAGATAAATGATGCAATGATGTATGGATTTATGACGTGGTTTTCTCTTTTCTCAATGTATGAATGCAACATGTTTTATGGAAATACATGTGGAAATGCCCTTATGTTTTTGAATTTTTCAATGTATGCAATTCTATCCTTAACTACATGTATGAAAATGATGTATGGACATTCTTTCCTCTTTTTCTGGTATATGGATAATGATTAATGATTAATGCTATGCCTGAATGCAAAAAAAATAATCTCATTTTCTTTTTAGTTTTGATTGATCAAGAGTAAGACGTTTGATTGAATCTCACATTTCTTTAGTGTTTTGACTAACCAAGATTATTGACGTACCCCCTTTTGCCCTTGGAAAATTAACCACAAACAAATGCATTTAATCTAACATGATAATGCAATTAATATAACATGATTATGCAATTGATCTAACCTGATAATGCAATTGATCTAACATGATAATGCAATGCAACCTAAGTGTCACCAGTTTTTAGCAAATAAATGCCATGAGGACAAATTTTTGTCATTGAGCAGTTTGGGACCGGAAAGCCAGTACAATCATCACTGACCACATCATGATGATATGAATGCCACTTTTTATTGCTTTTTGGTAAATTCCTTTTTGAACCAAGTACAACCCTCACTAGTTGGATGACCAAACTATGGGAGTTTGAATACCAGTGTCAAAAGATTCAATGTTGCAAGTGGATTTTTGGTATTAAGATATAGAAGATCTAAATAGCCAAGGGATCCATTTGCATAAACAAGAAAAGGTCAATCTGTCCTCTTATGAGATAGTCCTTGATGGTTCTTTGATGACCATGTCATGAGATGAACTCTCATAAGTTGATGAATCTTCCTCAAACAATCACTCAAAGGAAATAAAATATCACATCTTTATCATGGCTAATCTAGTCAAAACATCATCGAATAGCTCAAGAGATATGATAAAAAGTCAATTTCCTACAGATTTATCAAAAAGAAAATTTCTAGTATTTTGCAATGTTTCTTGATTTTCAAAAAGTATTTCCAAGCATTCTGATCTTTAAGGTGTTTTTGTCAATTTTTAATCCTGATTTATAAAGTCAATGTAGGCTCAAGGATCATGTTGTAGGATCAAAGACTTAGGGTTTGACCAATGATGTCCATCAAAGGTTTAATAAATTTCCACTTTTCTGAAACTCTAAGAAATCTTTCTCTGACGTGGCTGATTGTAGCACTTATTGAATCCATTTGGTACCAAATTTTCAATCCTCTTCTATCCCCAAGTGATAAATGTGATCGATCGACACACTTAGGGTGAATAGGAAATGCAATAATGTGACTGAATGGCTTTATTATGACTATGTACAAATGATGGATGCAATAACGATTGTACAAATGGGATGTTGGAAATGCAATATGGACATATGTGACTAGGAAAGACAACTTAAGGGAACAAAAGGCACTTGTTTACCAAGTTTTCACCTTCTGGATCTTTTTCTTTTCTTTTTTTTTCTTTTTGCTACCAAGGCGCCTATTGCTAGGTTTTCACCAAGGGACTCTTTTTATCTTTTTATTTTTTTTGTATTTTTATCTTTTTTGTATTTTTTTGTATTTTTTCTTTTTGTATTTTTTTTGTATTTTTCAAGATCTCTTTTGCCATGTGCAATAAATATGATGCTACTCATCTGATACTCTTTATACTCTTTCATCTCCCTCATGTGTAGAACCTTTTGAGATGAATGTTGTTGATGGGTTCTTGGAGTTTCTCTCCTTCACAATCTGATAACTTATAATTTCTTGTGCCAAATGAAGACACTATGATGAATGGGCCAAGCCAATTAGCCTCCCAGTTTCCTTTCTTCTCAATTTCAACCTAATTCTTTGGGTTCTCTCTCAACACTAAGTCTCCTACCTAAAAGATTCTCAGTTTGATATGTTTATTATAGTTCCTCGAGATTCTATTTTGGTACACTTTCAGGTGCTCATAAGCTTATGTTTGGTGTTCTTCAAGTAACTCCAGTTGTTGAAGTCTAGCAACTCTATAGTCCTCATCTGTGATCAATCCTTGTAATGAAATTCGTAGAGATGAGATTTCAACCTCTAATGGTATAACTACTTTGGCACCATAGACTAATGAAAATGGCGTGGCTCCCATAGGTGTTTGTATGCTCGTTCTATAGGCCCATAATGCTAGATTAATTTGTACATGCCAATCCCTTCCCAATTTATTGACTGACCTCTTCAAGATTTTTAGGATATTCTTATTCGTGGCTTTAGCTTTCCTATTTCCCTGAGGGTAATAGATTGATGAGTGATGAGTGATATGAAATGTAGCACAAAGTTCATCCACGTCCTTGTTTTTAAATTATTTTCCATTATCTGTTATGATGGTGTGAGGAATGCCATATCTACAAATGATGTGGTTCAAGATGAACATGGAAATTGGCTTACCCATGGCCATGATCAAAGGAACCGCTTCGACCCACTTAGTGAAATATTCTTTTGCTATTATGATATATTTGTGCCCATTTGAAGAAGGTGGGTATATGACACCAATTAGATCAAATCCCCATTGATAAAAAGCCCAAGGTGTAACAAATGGGTGTAATTCCTGTGCTGGTGCATGTATCATGTCACCATGATATTGACATTTGCTGCATATCCGAACAAAGTGGCAAGCATCTTTTTCTAATGTCTTCCAAAAATACCCTAAGTGAAGGATTTTCTTAGCTAGATTTAACCCGCTTGCATGTGACCCAAAAATGCCTTTGTGAACTTCATGCAAAGCTAATCTAGACTCTCCTTCTTCTAGACACCTAAGTAACGTCCCGTCAAGACCCTTATGATACAATGTTTTTGAGAGGATTATGTAACAGGATGATTGGCGTATAAAGTTTCATTTTTGAGCTCGGGTTTGGTCTAAGGGTAGCACTTGGTCTTTGAGATATGCATATATAGGGCTGTACCAAGGGGAGTCATGTCCATGTAATAGGGAAACAATTTGGGTTTCAGGAAGGTTGAATGCCAGTTTCACCAACTCTTCCACCAAGAACTCATACTTCTCATTTTGATCAAGTTTTTGTAACAAGCAAGCCAAGGTGGCCATGGCATCAGCTGCTCAATTTTTCTCTCTAGGAATCTACTCAAAAGTGATCAAGGCAAAGTACTTCTTCCATCCATCAATCATGGTCTTATATGGCATCAAATTTTCATCTTTAGTGTTATATTCATTATTGAATTGATTGATGATGAGTTGATAATCTCCATAAATTTGTAGCTCTGTGATGTTCCACTCTAAGGCCATTTTGATGCCTATGACTAGTGCGTCATATTCCACTATATTATTTGTGCATGGAAACAAGAGCTTGTAGGACTTAGGAATGGTGTAACCTTGAGAAGTGACCAATAGTATGCCAGCCCCGGAACCTCCTTGAGTATAGGAGCCATCAAAATATAACTTCCACATTTTTGCCTCTATGTTTACAATGGCGGAATCCAGAAATTCCACTTGGATAGTTTGTGTAGAAGTCATGGGGTTTTCAACTAAGTGATTTTCTTTCACTTTCCCTTTTATTGCCTTTCTATCGACATACTCAAAGTCAAATTCACTCAATATCATAACCCACTTGGCTATCCTACCCGTTAGGGCAGTTTTACTTAACAAATATTTGAGAGGATCAATTTTGGAAATTAACTTGACCTTATGCATCAACATATAATGTCTCAACTTTTGAGATGCAAACACAACTACTAGGCAAGCCCTTTCCATGAAGGTGTAGTTAAGTTCGTATTTGATTAATGTCCTACTCAAATAGTAGATAGCTCTTTCTTTTCCTTGTTCATCCTCTTGCACTAAAAGTACTCCTAGGGATCTTTCAGTAGTAGATATGTATAAAAGCAAGGCTTTGCCCTTGATTGGTGACATGAGAATAGGTGGATTTATCAAGTATGTCTTCAAAACTGTGAAAGCTTGATCACATTCGGCATCCCATAGGAATATAGTATCCTTATGTAGCAACCTGGTGAAGGAATGACATTTTTTTGCCAATTGTGAAATAAACCTTCTTATGGATTGTATTTTGTCTTGTAAGGATCTCATTTGGCTGATATTCTTTGGTATCTCCATATCCATTATGGCTTGTACTTTCTCTGGGTCCACTTCAATTCCTTTGGCAGAAACTATATAGCCTAATAACTTGTCGTATTGGACACCAAAGGCACATTTCTTTGGGTTTAATCTAACTTTGAATTGCTCCAACCTAATGAATATCTTTTTCAAAATTTGGAGGTGTTCTTCTCTTTTGTGGGATTTTGCCAATATATTGTCCACATAATCTTCTAAGAATGTATGCATCATGTCGTGGAAGATAGTTGTCATGGCTCTTTGATATGTGGCTCTGACATTCTTAAGGCCGAAGGGCATGACATTCCAATAGAAAGTGCCCCAAGGGAAAGTAAAGGTAGTCTTCTCCTAGTCTTTAGGTGCAATTTTGATCTGATTATACCCGCTGAACCCATCCATTAGGGAGTACATGGAATGACCCATTGTCAAGTCAACTATTGCATCAATGCTCAAAAGTGGGAAATCATCCTTAGGACAAGCAAGATTGAGATCTCAAAAATCCATGCATACTCGAATGGATTTGTCATGTTTTGTGACTGGTACAATGTTAGATATCCATTCAGCATAAGCTATTGCCCTTATGAATCCTACTTTCAACAATTTTTCTAGCTTCACCTTGGCTAAAAGAGCTATGTGTGGGTGCATCTTCCTCAACTTTTTCTTAATGGGCTTAAGCCCTGGTCTAACATTCAGATGATGCATTATAAAGTCAGGATCTAACTCAGGCATGTCAGCATATGACCATGAAAAGTTTACTTGTTGCTCTTGGAAAAATTTGATGAAGTCCTCTCTTTCTAGAGGTGTGAGTGATGCTGCCAAGTGTATAAATTTTGGATCCACTTCCGTACCAATTTTAACCTTTTCTATCAGCTCTATGAGTATAGGTGACCTTTCTTCCTCATGCTCTAGTAGAGTATCCAATATCTCTTCCTTTGATGCCACAATTGGGTTTTCACCAAAGGAAACATCTTTTATCTTCATTTTTTTTGGTTCTAATGCTGCCACTTAATGGTTTTCAGCATTAGAACTTTTCTTTTTCTTATTTTTTTTCTTTTTTTGCTTTTGACTAAGAGATTGAACCCCCACTACTTCTATCATGTTTGGTTCGAATTCATTGGTGAAAGAGGGCTCAACCACATTAAGGTATTGGTTTGCTGCTTGGTCATTTGGGAAGTAAAGCAGGTCACTTGGCTCAGTTTGGTCCCAATCAATAAGATGGGGATTTATTAAGGATAAGGTTTCATTGGGAAAGTTTTCATCAATTTGGTTTATGGACATGACTTCATTTGAGGGTTCATACATTGTATCATTTAGATCTATGATGTGCGCTTCCTCAAGATGGTCCATGGAAGAAGGGTCGAAATCCCCTTCACTTGAGTCCTCGTCAACTTCTACTGGAAATAATGTGGGAAAAGCCATGAGTGGATTAAAACTAATGTTTTAATCTCCCTCCTCTGAAGGCATCCAAAATGTATCTATCCATGGCAAACTTGTATGTGCTTGTCCTATGTTAAGACCTTGTATATTAGGCTCTTCATTGACTTGAGTTTCTTTCCTTGGGATCTTTGCATACGTATGTATTGTGACTACTTATTTATCTTGACATGATTCATCAAATAGGGTGTCCCACTCATAATCCTGGGAGTCATCAACATTTACTTGAGGATAGAAATCTTGCATTGGGCTGGAGCTTTCACCTTTTTATTGGTAACCTACTCCAGATCTTTCGTGCTTTTCCCTCCAAGTAGGTTCAATGGGTTCTAGTAAGCCTCTATTCCTTTGGCCTAAGGGTCCTCTTCCCTATATCCCATCTTCTGCATTATCTCAAACCCTTTCGCATATTGCTCAGTTTGTATATTGACATGTTGGATTCTTTCCATGGGAGTGTTTGAGGTATCTTCTTCATCATGGTAAAGTCATTGAAGGACTTCATTCTCCTCTTTGTCGAATGCTTCTTTGTCACTTTCTCTTACGAAGTAAGAGTTTTACTTATGAGGCAAGTGTTCTTTTGATGGTTTTCCATGTGTCCTTGGAGATGTGGGCATGTCAAATAGGGAAACGGAGTATTCTCCTACTCCTTTTGAACTAATTTTGCATTGTTTATCAAATGCCTCCATCATCTCATCCATTTTCTTGTAGTTTTTCTTTTTGGCTTCATCTTTTTCTTCTCTAGTAGGTTTTTAGGGTACTATCTCTGATTTGGGTGCTTGATCTGAACTCTCATTAGGAATTGGACCCTCGTAGCTCATCTTTTCCTTTCCCTTAGATGATGTCATTGAGCTAGCTTGAGGAGGGTTTTGAGTAGCATTTAATGTTATTATAGGATCATCCATTTTGTTATCTTCAATGGTGGCTCTTTGAATGATTCCTTCCCAGTTATGTGGAATAAATAGCTCATGAAGGGGTTTAAGTGCATTGCAGTATTGGAATGGGTTCGAGTCCCCTCCAACTGTGATTTCTTCACCCATGTATAGAAATTTGATGTATTGGTGGTACATGGATGGGACTGCTTGCATCTCATGGATCCATGGTCTCCCCAAAAAAATATTATAAGTTAACTTCATGTCTAGTACTTGGCAATTGGTGTCCTTCTTGACTGGTCCCACTTGAATGGGCAATACGATCATGCCTTTAGAGGCCCTCTCAACTTCATCATAAGCGTTGATGGTGATTTTTTTCATAGGGTCAACGCAAGACTCAGATAACCCTAAGGATTTAACAAGACTTAATGTGCAAATGTTAAGGCCGGCTCCTCCATCAATGAGGGCTCTTTTGACTCTATGCCTTTCTATTAATACCTCTATATGTAATGGTAGATTTTGAGGATGGGTTATAGACATGTCATCTTGGTCGAAAAATGAGAGGCAATGAGGTGCTACAAGATGACCTACCATGTTTTGGAACTTCTCCTCTTCTAAGGTAGTAGAAACATTCATCTCTACTAGAGCCTTTTCTAAAATTTCCTTATGATTAGGGGATAACTTCAATAGCTCCAAGATAGAGATTTGCGCTAGAGTTCTTTGCAACTGATCAACCAAGCTATAAGGTTTTGCTACTATAGAAGGTTGCTTGATCACAATGTTGGACTGTGGAGTGCTAATAACTTTAGGAGAAACCCCTTGTAGGGTCATCCTCGAAGTCTGCCCTCTTGTAATAACATTTGGTGTCTCTTTTTGGGGCTGTTCCTTGATTATTATAGCATTCACAATGTTATCATAAGGTGGCACAAAATTAATGTTATTGGCACTTTGTTTCTTGCCATTAGATGACTCCCCTTTGTCATGTTTGTAGAAGGGTTGTTTGAATGTTGTATGGTCCTCATTGCTTTGAGGTCCATCAATGGTGATCGTGCCACCATCAATCAAATCTTGCACTATATTCTTTAGTTGCAAGCATTCATTTGTTGTGTGCCCTCGAATTCTGTGGTACTCACAATGGCTATTGGCACTCCACCAACTAGGCTTGTTGTTTGGCTCATAAGGCTGAATGCTGGGTAAAGTAATGATATTATTAGCCATGAGAGTCTTTAATGCCTTTTCAAGGGGTTCACCCAAGGGTGTGAAGTTTCTTTAAGGAGTTGGCACCAAATATTTATCAAATTTATTACTCCTTGAATTATTTCCTTGATTGCCATTGTTTGCATTGTTGTTGTTGGAAGATGCATTTGAGGTCTGAATGGCATTATTCACTTGATTAGGTGTCCTTGGAAGAGAAAATGGGACCACCTTCAAGTTGCTAGAATCCACCACCCCATCATTAACGATTCCCTTATTGTTATTCTTATACCGACTATTACTATTGAACCAATTATTCTTCTGATTATTGCCATTGTTGGAGTTATTGTTGTTGGAGTTGTTCTTATTATCTTTATACAATTTTAGTTCTCCACTTTTGACCAACACTTCCTCCATTGTCACTCCATTTTCAATCAGATCTTGGAATGTTTTGGGACATTGCATTCATAATCGGTAGTTCATCTCATTGCTTAAACTATTTATGAAGATATCCATCTTCTCCTTTTTAGGTACGCTCCTAGGATATCTTGCAAAAATTGTCCTCCATCTTTGTAGAAAAGTGAGGAAAGCTTCTCCATCCTTTTGTTTAGTGTTACATAATGTTATCATTGTGACCTCATGCTTGATGTTATATGAGAATGGGCCAAAAATTTCAAAGCTAGCTCTTTGAAGGTCTTAATGTCGAAGGGTAGTTTAGAAAACCACTCCATAGCCATGCCTCCTAAGCTTCATGGGAATAGTCTCATTAAATAGGTTGTATCATGCATGAACTCTAGGCTCAATGCACAAAACTCATTTAAGTGGTCTTGGGGATTTGATGTTCCTTCATACTTGTCGTATTTGGGAAACACTACATTGATTGGGAATGGCACAATGACCAAGCTTTTATCAAACGGGAACAAACATAATGCTTCTATGGAGAAAGGCTTGGGAGCCCCGCTTTGCTTAATAGTGTCCAATTGCATTTGAAAAATATTGAACTGCTTGTTCATGATGTCTAAGGTACTCTCTTCAACTTCCAGTGGTTTGAGTTGGTTAACATCGTAATGACGGGGAAGCTTGAGGCCTTTCTGTGCTAAGTCCACGAAGTACTTTTCTCTATCCCTATCCATTGCCTTCTCCATGAGCTTTCAAAAATAGGGACATTGGATAGCCTCACTAACCTTTTCATCCATAGCATCTTTTGTTATTGCTTCGGTATTAATTCTATTGTGAGTGTTGTCAATCCCTTGGGTATTTTGATCTGCCCCTCCACTATTGGTGTTGCCTTGGTTATTTATGTCAATGCCCCCATTATTGGCATCACCTTGGTTATTGGGGTCAATGCCACTATTGTCCATACCACCCAAACTACCATAGTACATCATGTTATCTTCCCCTTCTTGTTCGGGTGATTTTTGGGGTACTCTTGGAGTGATAGAATCGTCTTCTGGGTAAGGGACTTCTTGACTAAAGTAAGTTACATCTACTTGTAAGGTTTTCTTGATGTAGTAGGATCTAGTAAAAGCAAGCATGAACCTTGGAGAATAAGATTCGATATTACTTGTGATCTAATCCTTGTAAAATTTGCAAAAATGGTATAGAATAGGATTTTTTACCAAATTGAAAGTTGGAGAAGTAAGAGCACAAAAAAGGGTACTCAAATATATGATCAATATTTTTTTACCCCTCCTGCAAGCACTCTATGTTTTCCCTTTTCAATTTTAGGGCATCACTAAACTAAGCGTAGGCATGACTGAATGTAGCATACGCGTGTACTGGTATGTTGTTAGGTGATGTGTGTGAATTTTGTACCTAGCTATAGACACAACACTTCAGTAAAACATTAGAGGTTAGTTGAAATTGAAACCATGCAATGAATTAAAAGCTAAACTAGCTAGGTGATTTACTACCTTCTAATAGGTGCGAGTATGATGTTCTCAAATTGTTATCGAGATCAGTGACCTTGATGACACCTAAATGAAGGATTTTAATGCAAAAGATGGATATGGAATGTATGCAATTAATCTTTTTTTTTTTGGATTTTAGATGCAAGGATATGATGAAAACTTGATATGAAATCTAGAATGAACTGATATGAAATTGATATGTAATTAATCTAACAATGATATGAAAATGAATCTAAATGAATGTAAAAACCAAATTGATCTCACAATAGCCTTGATTCGCAATAAGCTTTGATTCTCTAGATAGCAATTCTTCAGCATGATTATGCAATTCTTGTGGATGATTTGTGAAGAGATGAAGCCTTAATTTATAGAAATCCAGGGTTTTGGAGGTGCATGGAAGGAAGCCATAAATCACTTAAATAACTCAAGTTGATTTTTGAGTTATCTGAAAATAAAGGATAATTTAATTCACAAAAACATGCAAATCATGCGAAAATAAATTTTTAACTCAAATTAGAAGTTTAGATCAACTTTAAAACTCAAAAATGATGTTGAGTTCCAAAAAGTCAATAACTTGCATTGATTTTCTGATTTGGAGTTTAACTACTCTTTGATTGTGCACATGGATAATTATGAATTAACAAATAAATAAAGTGATTTATTCTCAACTTAACTGATTTTTGAAATAAAACAATTGATTTATGGGTTAATCAATCATTTAATCAAACTTTTATTCAAAAATAATATCATCAAATATGACAACTTGCTTTAATTAATTAAATAAGAATTTAATCAATTAATGATAGGAATCTTGATTTATTGTCAAATTTAAATAATAATACTTAGGAATAAATACAATTAAATTCAATTAAATAATTAAGTGGCTGAATTAAATCTAATTAATTATATATTGGGAATATTCAATTAATCAAACTTTAGGATAAATAGGATTTATCACCAAATAATCATTAAATTAAAGATAATTATGATAATTAGGAATATTTCCCGATGCAAAATTTATGATAATCAATTAAGATTTGATGATGTTTAGATGTGCCTTAGGTTAGGAGTTCGATGTTGCTTTCATTCGATATGTTGATGTAGGAGTTTAATGAACTTATAGCCCATTTTTGGGGTATTACAGGTGACACTCTATAGGGATGCAGGTGACACTTTCCTATTGATAGGGGATTGTCCAGTTTTACTAGGCGTGTTTCAAAATTTACTGAGCATGACTTTACTGTGTCTACGCATTTTCACAAAAGTCACAGGCGTGACTGAGCCTCTGATAGGCGGGATTATTTTGTGCATAGGCAGCACTTCTCTGACCAGGTTGTAAGATTTTGAATTTATTAAACATTTAAGATCAGGTCTTTTGAAATTTCTTTGTTTGAAAATTTAAAACAATCACAACACACACATCAATTTGTCATCATGTCCCTAAAAACACTCTAGTGTGTATATTCTCCAATGTTTTTCACAAGTATAACACAAGAAAGAATTCCAAATAGCCTACCTAAAGTCAATTTTGGCTTGTAAACATGGCTCTAAAAGGTGGCCTTGCTATTTTATTCAGGATTTATTGTGGATTCCATTCAAACAAATCTTAAATTTTCATCCCCCAAGTATGTTAAGTGGTTTCCCACATGCACCAAGGTATGATTTTGCGCAATCCGTGAGGATTACTAGAGGAAATTCAAAAAATTTAAGACTCATTTGTCACACACCCCATTAAGGATGTATGAGTTTCATTTTATAGTGGGTTGGATCCCCATGGAAAAAGTGAGTGTATCCCACTTTGGGTTGTCTCTCTCACTCGACTCGTTAAGGCAAACTGAGGAGGTGAGCCCACTAAATCTCTATTTTAGCTAGTATGTATATTGAAAATAAGAAGTGAACTTAGGCTGACAAGTTTGGGAGTTTGATTCACTTAAAAGGTGAAGAGCATATCCCTATTGTCTTTCTTTGTTCCAAACACTCAGACACAAGTTTGATCTTTCCCAATCTCTTAACAAGGAGATTCTTAAAATTGAAGTGTTTGGTTCATTTCTCGTTTTAATTAAGCTATGTTAAAAAATGATGCCGTAATTTAATCAAGTGCAAGCTTGAATAGGAGAATACCTTTCCTTTGTAGCTAGCCTAAGCTAGGGGTATTTTTGAAAGGTTTTGTCATTGTTTTTCTACTCACCTTAGCAATAGCCTCCTCCAAATGTGCTTGTCCACCAACAGGTTAGTCAACACTAACAAACACTATGAGGGGAAACCAAAATCAAAAATTGAAGAAGCAATACTTATGTATGAATTTTATAGAGCTTATTTGCAAATTTTCAAAGAAAACTTGATCTAAGGACTAAAAATCCAGTTTAGAGAGACAAACTTTGATTTGTATGCGTCAACAATTTTAAGGTAGTGCTGGAATACCTAGTTATCCTCATCTTGTGTAGTCTCAAGGACATCTTTGATGTGTGCTATATTTTCTTTCTTAATCTTCCTTGCTAGTGCCTTTCCTTCTTGGTTGAATCTTCTTTCAGGATTTTGCACCTTTCTGTGGTTGCTCATTTACTATTAAATCACACAAACAGAAGGTTAGATGAATGATTTAATCAATTAAATAGTAAATACAGACAACAGGTAGCAGGTGACATTGTCCAGCTAATAGGTGGGAACAAACTATTATCAGGCGTAACTTTATGGATAAAAAGGGACACTCTGCAGTGTCAGGTGATATTGAAAGTTACAAAGGTGTGAATAGTTTATTCCAAAGCATGAACATAACTAAAAACTACAGAAAATGATTATTGCAAAGTGACACTTTAGTAATCCTAAGTGTAATTAGAAATATTCAACGCATGATTGTTATTGAAAAGTGTGAGGCAAAGCTTTAACTCAGGTGACAACAAAATTGATCAAAGTGATACTCCCTGAGTCACAGGCATGACTTTAAGATCCAAAGGTTGAGTGCATTTCTCTCATAGGCGTGAGCTTATGATAAGAAAGCGACTGTGTAGGAATTAATGTCAGATCAAAGCCGTGTGCCAGGTGTAAACCTCCAGATAATAGGTGTAAGTACAGAGATTTTAGGCGACAATAAAATGACTGCAGGCATGAACAAATCTCCTGTAAGCATGACTTCACCAATTTCCTACAAGATATTCATAGAAAATAGAAAATACAAGCATGCAATTGGTGATGAAAATGATAAAATGAGGCTTAGAGCCCCACGGTGGGTGCCATTTGTGTGCTGATGAATATCACCTTCATGAAATTAAGATCTAATAGCAACAATTGAAACTAAATACAATGAAAATATAATTAGAATTAAAACTATAATCTATAACATCTCATGGTTCTCTAGAAAGAAGTGGTAAGTGAAGCTCTCAGCTCAAATCCTCACTAGTGATACTTCTAAAATGAGAAATTATGCTTCTACTATGCTTCTACAATGCTCATTCAATGTTTAATCTAGCTCAAATTGACAAAATTACAATGATAATTGCTCTAAATGCTCTTAATTGCTCTTAGAATGCTCTCAATTGCCTATAGTAACAATGCTTTGCAAATGAAATTCTAAGATGATAATTGCTCTCAAAATGCTCTATATTTATAGTAATTTCCCAAGGGTAGGGGGTGGAGTGAAGTAATCATGATTATCCCTTGGTTGAGTCAAATACTTTGCTTTGTTCATAAATGGGGGGACAATGAGGAGACAATCCTTTAAATGGTCTCAAAGCTTTGGACACTTTAAAGGTTTGAGTGATTTGTGTCTTTTTGTCCTCAATTTTCATTGGTTGCTCAACTTTGTTGAAAGGAATTAGGAATTATTAAATTCAATTAATTGATTAAATTTAGCCATGTAAGGGTAATAGGTACATTTTGATTTTTGATTTAAACAACTATACAACTAATTGATTAAAATCAATTATGTAGTGTTTTTCACCCCTTTAAGCTTTCATTTAATTATTTAACCTCATTATTTGATTTTTCCCTTGCTTTAATTGATTTTGTCCACCTTTATTAATTATGTCCATTTTTAATTGATTTGATCACTTTTGATGCATTTTGATGATTTTGAGCCATTTTATGATTTTTGCAATTTTAAAAGCACTTTGTCCATTTTTGCGTGTCTACACTCCTAAAGTGTGATCTATCTCTGCATCAATTTGTCAGATACTCTTTGCAGCACATTTGATGCAGTGCTCCTAGCTTGACTAGGTAGCCTCAATTAGGGGAAGAGCCCCTAATTGACCTCTCAGATATTCATGAGTTTCTTTAGGTAAAGCTTTAGTGAATATGTCTGGTAGTTGTTATTTTGTATTCACATATTCCATTTAGACCTCTTTATCTTGTACCAGTTCCCTCAAGTAATGATACTTGATTGTGATGTGTTTGGTCTTTGTGTGCATCATTGGATTCTTAGAGATGTTGATAGCACTTGTGTTGTCACAGAATATGACAACTGGTTCAATGATCTCTTCTTTCATACCTACCAACAATTGCTTTATCCATACCAAGTTTGAACAGTTCACTGTTGTAGCCACATACTCGGCTTCAACAGTAGATTGGGAAATGCAATTTTGTTTCTTGCTTGTCCAGGAAACTAATCTTTGTCCAAGAAAGAAAGCTCCACCAATAGTACTCTTTCTGTCATCCACATTTCCTGCCCAATCAACATTAGTATATACTCTCAGTTCAAAATTTTCATGCTTCTTGTAGTGCAATCCATAGTCAGCAGTCCCTTTCAAATATCTTATTATTCTTTTGATAGCCATCATGTGAGTTTCCTTAGGATTGGCAGAGAATCTTACCACAATCCCAACAACTAAAGAAATATCTGGTCTACTATGTACAACATATTGCATCTTTCCAATCATGGATCTATAAAAAGTCTGGTTAATTACTTCTGCAGCATCATCATTTTTAAACAACTTTTGTCCAATAGCCATGGGAGTACTTATTGGCCTTGAATCTTCCATACCAAAGGTTTTCAGTATCTCATGAACATATTTAGACTGGGTGATGAAAATTCCTTTCTCCATCTGATATACTTGTAAACCAACAAAAAATTTGATCTCCCCAAACATACTCATTTCAAATTCAGTTTTCATTTCATTTGAAAATTTCTTACACAAGGCATCTTGTCCACCAAATTTAATATCATCTACAAAAATCTTAACCAACAAGATTCCTTTACCTTCTTCATCTTTCAATTGCAAATTGCTTGTGTCATTTGTCCTTGAGAATTCAAACTGTATCAAGTAGTTGTGCAGTCTCTCATACCATGCTCTGGGAGCTTGCTTTAGTCCATACAATGCTTTATTCAGTTTGCAAACCATGTGTCTGTTGTTTGGATCAACAAATCCTTTTGGTTGTTCAATTTACACTTCTTCTTCTAATATACCATTTAAAAATACAAACTTAACATCCATTTGGTATACCTAGAAATCTTTGTAGGTAGCATATGCAAGTAAGGTTCTTACTCCTTCCAATCTAGCTATAGGGGCAAATGTCTCCCCATAATCTATTCCTTCTTCTTGTGCGTAGCCTTTGCATACCAGCCTAGCCTTATTTCTTGTGATTTGACCATGCTCATTCAGCTTATTCCGGAACACCCACTTTGTTCCAATGACATTTTTATTTTCTGGTCTCGGCACCAGAGTCTAGGTATCATTCTTCTCTATCTGATCTATCTCTTCATTCATTTCTTGTATCCAGTCTTCATTTTCTAATGCTTCCCTTATTTTCTTAGGGTCAAATTCACATAGTAAAAATGTCGGATCTCTTATCTTGCTTTAGGTTAGAACTCCAGTATCTTTGTCTCCAATTATCTGTTTAGGCTTGTGATGTCTCCTTACATAATGTGCCAAAACAAGTTCTTCTCTCCTTTCATTTCTCTTCAGGTTCACCAACAAGATTGTCAAATTCAACTTTTGAATGCTCGACATCCTCTTCTTGATACTTGATAGCTTCCTCTAGTCGCTCGACACGTTCTTCTTCTCTCTTGGCATTGTTTTCCTGATGCTCGGTATTACTTACCTGAGACTCTGCATCAGGTGCAAGTTTGTCACTTACCTCTCCTTCCTCTATATACACAAAAAGATCTATAATCTTCTGGTTCTCTTTTGCTGTCAGCTTCATTTTTCTATGCATACTCATCAACTTTGACATTCACACTTTCCACAATTTTGTTAGTGTTAGATTTCAAACACTTATAAGCTTTACTTTTTGTGGAATAGCCTAGGAATATGCCCTCATCACTTTTAGCATCAAATATCCCATTCTTATTGTCCTTTAGCATGTAGCATTTTCTTCCAAAAAATTTAAAATACTTTACATTAGGTGCATACCCATGCCATAACTCATAAGGTGTCAAATTTGTACCTTTTTTTATTTGTACTTGGTTAAGAGTATAAATAGATGTACTTACAACTTCTCTCTAGTACTTTTGTGCAACATTCTTTTCAATCATTAATGTCCTTGCACAATCCATGATAGATCTATTCCTTCTCTTTACTATATCATTCTATGGAGTATTTCTTGGTGCAGACATCTATCTTTTGATCCCTCTATCATTGCAAAACATATTAAATTCATTGGATATAAATTATCCACCTTAGTCAGATCTCAGACACTTCAAGTTGCTAGCTATCTCTTTTTCAACCTTAGCCAAGTACCACTTAAAAAATTGAAAAGAATCAAAATTTTCTTTTAAGAACATTACAATCATCATTCTAGTATAATCATTGACAAACATGATAAAATATCTAGCACCATAATATCTTTGTACACCCATAGGTCCACAAAGGTCAGTATGAACCAAATCTAAAGCATCCTCAGAAGTAATAGTCTTGCTCTTAAAACTAGACTTTGTCATCTTACCCATCTAACATTCTTTGCACATTACATTCTCAGGTTTCTTCAATCTAGGTAGACCTCTCACTTTCTTCTTCTTACTAATTTCTACTAGATTATCAAAATTAACATGACATAGCCGCTTATGCCATAACCAAATATCATCAAGTTGTGCAATCATACATGTTTCTTCAGATAGGTCTAGATAGAACAAATTATCTCTTGTCTGTTCTCCACTTCCAATCAGTTCACCAGTGGCATTAAATATTTTGGCCTTCCTGTGATGAAATTCCACTCGATAGCCAGTGCTATTAAGTTGTGTAACACTCAATAGCTTATAGTTAAGACCCTCAACCCAATAAGCATTCTCACAAGTGATCTTATCATTCAGCTTAATCAATCCTTTACCTCTAACAAGACATGGTGCATCATTACCAAATTTCACACTTCTACCTTTATAATGATCTAAGGTATCAAACTTACTCTTGTCACCAATCATGTGATGTGAACAACCACTGTCAATAATCCATTTATCATCTTTTTTCACATAAGATATCAATGCATTTTTCTCATCCTCATCAGACTCATCTTTCATTGCAACATAGACAACTTCAATTTCAAAATCATCACTATTAGTGTCAGTCTCTTCTTCAGCAATGTAGTAGGATTTCTTACCTTTTCCTTTGTAGTCCTTGTACCTTCGGTAACCTCTATCTTCTCTTTTGTCTTTATGCTTGCTGTCTCTTTCTTCATCCTTATCATCCCTATCAAGACATCTAGCAGCTATATGACCAACTTTATTACATGAAAAACATATAATAGGGAGTTTACCTTTGTACTTTCCTTTTCCCCTTTTTAGTCTTCTAGCCATAAGAGATTCTAGATCCTCAAGTTCTTCATCAGATGTGTCACTTTCACTTTCACTTTCACTCACACTGATGCATCTTTCTTTTTCCTTCTTTGTTTTACTCAAAACCATTTGTGACTTAAAAGCATAATCAACATTAGCAACATTGAAGTTATCATAGTTATAAAGTTCAAAAGTAGTAAGCTTACCAACCAAACTTTCCAAAGTAAGATCATTGTTAGGGTTACATCTAGATTCCTGAATTGCTAAAATTTTGATGGCATAAATAGGATGCAGAGTTCTCAATACTTTTCCAATTATAGTTTTATCATCAATAGCTCCATTTTCTCCTCTAATAGCATTTACAACTTCTTTTATTCTACCACAATACTATGCAATATTCTCACCTTCTTGCATTCTCATTTCATCAAATTTACCTCTTAGGCTCTTAACTTTTTCTCTCAATACATTAATGTCACTGCAATAGATGTTTGCATGAGTGTCCCACATTTGCTTTGCATTAGTGTAGTATTTGATGTCTTCAAATTATGGATAACTTAGGGTAGATGCAATCTCCAACATTGCTTGATTGTGCTCTTGTTTAGCTCTCATTTCCTTGGCAATCAAAGGTGAAACAGGTGTGACATAGTCATGCTCAACATAATACTTTGCATAATCACCAATAACAGCTTCATCAAACTTTTCCATGCAGGGAAGTTCTCCTTATTTATCTTCAGTACCTCCTTCTTATACATCCTGATCATTTGCTTCAAGTACCTTTAAACTTGTTCTCTGTAAGCACTAACAAATCTAATACCAATTTTTAATATGATTTAGAACAATAGAGAGGGGGGGGTGAATCAGTTGTTCTCAGGTCTAGATGTATAAAACAAACTTTAAAGCTCTTCAACAAATCAAATCCAACAACCAACAGCTACTCAGTCATTACTGATTGCATAACATAAACATATAATAGTGCAGTCCACTATCCAATAGTATCTAACTTGTAAAACACATAAATGTTCAAACCAAAACATTCAAACAAGTATTAACACTAGGATTTATAGTGGAAACCCAATTTGGGAAAAACCACTTTGTAACATGTTACTATTATTTTCACTCTTCTGAAGTGAGCTCTGTGAAAAGCCAACCCTGTCAAAGGTTACAAACACACTGCCAGGTGTGACCCGGTTAAAGGATTTCATGTTAAAAGTGCACCTTTTTATAAGACTTACATACATCCCATTAGAATGCAACCTTGTTCAAAGGATTTATACAAACGACTGTTAGGTCAACCTCTGTTAAAAGGATTTTGACTGATACAGTGGTTAGAAAGTAACAATAGTATTGATCTGAGAAACATACAACTCACTTTGCAAATATCATATCTAATTCCATACACATATGTTGGCTTACTGATTGTGAACCTTTTCCATCTCCATCATTGATCTACTCAGAAATATCTTCAAGAAATCTCACCACTTCTCCTTCAGCCTTTTCTGCTTAGATAGTCAATAACAACAACAATACTTCTAGCATCCACTTCTCCTCAACCTCATGCTTAGGTTTCCTTAGTACTTCCTCAATTAGGTCAATACATGTTTTGCCACTTAATCTCCTTTGTAGATCTTGGGGTTAGGTCAGATTCATCGAATCCTTCCAACTTTATGTTCTTTATCTATCCTTCTAGAAATATCTCAAATCTCTTAATAGATTTACAATAAAACATTTTACAGTGAAATAAATGCTTCCACACAATCAATAAATAAAGTCAACACATTTTACATAATCCAAGAATTCAACTATGTCGGCTGGAAATCTGAATTCTTCCTCAAATGTGAAATACTGATGCTCGATCAATACAGTGTTCAACTCCTTGGTCTTCATTAGAAAGCTCGATCATCAAAAAAATTGTTTCCTCAAAAATTAACTGATGTTCGGTCAACACTAATTTTACTCGGCATATACTAGCTTGGTCGACACTAACATCACTCGACTTAAACTAGATTTCTTCACTTTTTCTCGGTTAAGCCTACCAGTTTAGTCTTCATTCTTACTTAGATAAACAATACATTGTCTTATCATTGTGCCACATAATCAAGTACTCATTGAAGTATCAAGATAACTCAAACTTTCCTTATGTGCTATTCTTACCAACCTTGCCTATCCCCTTCTCAACAATCAAATAGATATATTACTTTCTTAGATAGCAATAGTCTTACTAGTTAAGGTTTGACATCAATGACAATACAACAATTGCTTCAATTCCAGTTTCCAACATTTAGTTGGTAGAGTCTAAAATGCTCTTAAGAAAAGGGATGTTTTGGTTTGTGGTCTAGATCCAAAGGGAAGAAATTTTTTTGCCTCTTGTTACCTCAATTTGGATAGTTAGTTTCATGATTAGGATAGTGTGCCTTGATAGAATTAGGCTTGAAATAATTTATCTTTTCCTAAAAGTAATTTTTTCTTTGAATAGTTGCCTAAAGTAAGTGCCTCACCTACAAGAATTTTTGAAAGAGAGGCTTTTAAGGCCCTTCTAGATGTGTCTTTTGTTAAAGTAGCAAATAATATATTTATCATCTCTTCTTTAGTCTCCTTACTCTAGGGATATTTGGCACATGTGGTGGTAAGCGTGGAGTCATACTCGTGTCCATGCCACCTCTTTAGTAGAGTTTTGGAAATGTTATGACCATCCTCCATATAAGACCTTTGTTTTACAAGTTGCATGCATTCTTGGTTCAAGCTTCATCATCTAGAACTTATGGTTAAAAAGGAATAGAAGAATCTTTCAATATTTAAAAATGGGGGGTGTTTTTTTTCTCAGGAAATATTCTAAGTAGGCTCTAGGAAACTATTTTTACAAAATGTGATATATTTGTACCTACAAAATATGGTGATTCGGTGATGATAACGAAATTTAAATGTATTAGGTAGTGGAGTAGGCCCCTCTTTTAGAAGGAAATTGAGATAGGCCGAATAGATAATCCAAAAATAGAGGAGGTGGCTCCCTCCTCCTAGGGGAGTTTTAAAACTTAATACTAATGGTTCTTCTAGGGGTAATCTTGGACATGCGAGAATCAGTGTTATTGGTAGAGGTGGGGATGGATGTTTTGTGTTATTTTTCTCTACTTATAAGTGAAAACACTCTAATAACCTTATGGAGGCTATAGTTGTTCTTCATGCTATTTAAAGAGGGTCTTCTCTTGGTTGGAAGAAGATAGTAAATCTTATTCTCAGATTTTGATTGATAAGTTGAATGTGTAACATTTGGATTGAGATAATTGATATTTAGCCTTGGTGATAAAGAAAATCTTGAATCTATGTTCTTGATTGGGTCATATTTATTTTTCCCATATTCCTCATGAATGAATTAGAGTGTAAAATTTTCTAGTAAAATGGGCTTTAGAGAACTTGGATAGTTGGGGATATTGATGACTAGGTCCTTTTGTGTCCAAAGTATTTGGAGATTTTGGAAAAGTTAATTAGGCAGGGTAAAATTGTGTAGTTTCTTTCCTAGTGGAATTCCCTTTGGAAACTCATCTTGTTGTTTGTAGGGTGTCCTTGGTTTGGCCTATGGTCTTTTGGTTTATACTCTTTTCTTTGTTCTAAATAGTTTTTTACCCTCTTCTAAAGAAAAAAATTTCTTTAGTTATGATTATTTTGTACAAAAGAAAACACATAAAATAATGTATGAAAATTGATTACCTTGGCAATTCACTAATGAGGGAATGTTCCTAATTCATTAAGTAATTTATATGGAAAAGTAGATTTTAAAAATATAAATCCTTAAATTTAGGGTCATCACACATTAACTTCTATACGGTTTCACTTGCTCCCATCAATTTCATGAAATGGGCTTCTAGCTCTAGAAAATATGTCATAGAGACCATTCCATAAAATTATGTTCCTACCATTTATAATGGGTTAGTACACAAAAAATAGTTATTTCTAACATGCTCCTTTTACTTCCTCAAAATTCCTTAATATTATTTTTTCCAAAACTTTGATAATGACTATATCTTTAATATAATTTAATATGTTAGAAATGAACATTAAATAAATGTTTAAATGAGTCATCTAACATAGATTTAAACCTTGAAATGATCTAAATTGATAACCTTCTTCATTATCTCCTTAACTAATCTTGACTTCAACACAAAGAAAAATTCCAACATTTGGATTGAGATGGGGCCCACCATGGATATCTACCTCTTCTAAAAGATATGGAACTTTAGCTTCACTCTCTATGAAGACAAATGATTGTCAACAAGGGATATTTGCATGTATAAATAAAAACAAAGGAATTAAAATAAGAAGAGGCTAGTCACTTTCTACCATAAAAATGAGCTATAATGTAGACCTATTGTGCGAAAATTATCATGCAAAGTTGATGCAAGAGCATCTCGGGTCATTGGAAATCCTGTGTCACCAAAAACATATTTGATTTTTTTTGTGTTTCTCAGTTCTTGCTTTAACTGAGTTGGTTCGGTGTTGCTCAGTTTCCTTTGTTTGCCAGTTCTTGGTTGGTTATCTCTTTGGCGCTCGATAATTTCCCTAGCGCTCAGTGATGCCTGTCTAGCACTCGGTTGGCTTTGTGTACCAACGGGTTTCTTTTGATTTTCTATTGAGGCCGACTTGTGCATTGATTATGGGTCATGGATTTAATGTTGGTATCCATCATTGGGAAGTGTGTGGTCCCAAATCTAACCGTTCCTTTCATTGATTGTGGATATGAAGGCCGACTCAGTTCGGTAGCCTCTTGTATAAATGTAGTTGTTTGGTTAGAGTTTAGGGAGTCAATTTTTGGGAGAGAAAGATTTGGTAGAAGATTAGAGATTATCTATAGATCCTCATATGTTTGAGGACCAACAAAAACTTTAGTGGTGATTATTCACCATTTGGCAAATGTCGCTTGTCGCCAACCCCTGATTTGGAGAATATATTGGCCATATGGGAATGATCATATTGTCCCACATTTATGAAAATTGGGTCGAATGCCCGAGATCATCGCCAATTGGTTTATGAAAATTGGGTCCAATGCCTGGGATCATCACCAATGGCATATAATTTTTGGGCACAATATATTTTTAACATTCGCCTATAATTTCAAAGCGGCCCCAAATGGATGGCCTATATTCACCAATAGTTATATATATATATTTTTAGGTAGACCCAACTTCGCTAGCCATTTTACGGATGTGTGTCTCAAACCAATGGATTTTTGCCAATTTTATTAATCATACCAAGGTATTAGACGACCCATAATCACCTAGGATATAACACAAGATGTGTTATAATTACACGGGCTTCACCAAATATTTGGACACTGACCTAATACGTCCTATCCAATTCACCAAAAAAGATTAGTATAAATACATTCATACATCAATGTTATTGTACACAATTTGGATCAGTTCAATTTGATCGATAGTGAAGTTCAGACTATTGAGTCTTAACTGCTTTAGCGAGTTGCGACTGCGATTGAATTTGAGGAAAAGGTAAGTGATTATTATTCTGCAACTATGTAAACATTGTATATTATAGTTCTATTGTCATTTGTCACTTCTTCAACAAGTAAATATTTTTTTTACATTTTTTTTTCACTGGTAGGCTGGTAGCCTTTATTTGGTTAAAGAATCGAGATGTTGAACAAGAATAAGGGTAAGGCTCTAACATATGGGGAAAGCCAAGAGAGGCCAAAAAAATGTAGAACCTTATCATCATACTTTGGTCATGGTGTTGGAAATGTTTTTGGCCAAAATCAGGAAGCTACTTCATCACAAGAAGATTTTCAATATTCACAACCTGAGGCTGAACCTACACGACATATTGAAGAAGTTAGTGAACTTGATATCTCAGGTCATGATGAACTTGAAGAAGATTTTTTAGTTAAATACCTAGAGTAGCTATAATGATATAATTGACTTGGATGAGACTGAGAATGTTAGAGAAGATGATGGTGCAGGGAAGAAAAGAAAATACAAATCAAAGAATGATAGAATGTGGGATCTATCGGGGAATTTTCAAATAGAATGGGTGTCAAAGTATCCATTCATTGAACCAGTGGATAATCGAATTGAAGGGGAGCCTCCAGTAGAATGTAGATGTAAGATTTGCAATGAGATAAATAAGAAGGAAAAGAGGTTGTAGCTAAAAATCGACACCATAGAGAAGCATATGGGTAAAGTTTATGAAAAGAAAACCACAGATGGAGTTCAAAAATCAGTGATAAGATGGAAAATAAAGGAGGAATCTCAACATGTTAGGAATGCAAAATTATATGAATTTTAGCATAATATAAAGATGAAGCCTGGTGAAGTTAAAGGCTCTATTGAAGCTTGTTTTGGAAAAGCATTAGAAGTAGAACTAATGGGAAAAGCTATTCAGTTAAGTGTTGTGTTTAATATTTTGACCAGAGGGAATCCTATGATAGACTACCCATCATTGAGTGTTTTATTACACTTTTTGAAAGTTTTTAACTATCCTAACAGTCACTAGTCAGTAAACAGTGGATGGGAATGGGCAAGTTGTCTTGCCGAGGTTGAAAAAGAGGATTTGAAGGAAAAAATTAAAGAGTCAAATTTTATTGCATTATCTTTAGATGAGGTTACAACAGTAGACAATACTTCCTAGGTATGTATGCATGTTTATACTATACATAATTTTGTTTGCCAACCTCATCTACTAATTGTTGCTAAAATGAGGGATAATGTGACAACAAAAAATTTATTTGAAGTAGTAAAGAGTTCTCTAATTGAATATGGAGGTATAGATGACATGACCATTGACATAAATCCAGTGTGTGTTGGAGCGGATGGAGCTTCAGTAATGCAAGGCCACAGGGGAAGCCTTTGCACAAGGATACAATCTTCTTGTGTACCCTACACTACTCCCATTCATTGCATGGCCCACATAATGAATCTAGCTTTTGGAGTTGTCAGCAAGCATGCTCCAGTACAAAAAAATTGAAGCTTTAAACAAAGAGCTCTACCAATACTTCTGTCGAAGTCCAAAATGATTGAGGGAATTTCAACACTTTGCTGAAGGACTAATTGATGGGAACAAGATTCTCAAGGATAATGATACCAGATGCATCTCTTTGGATGGACCGACACATCGAGTTTTTTTCAAAATATCAATCGTTGCTTGGTCTAATGAACTCAAGTCGTGACGAAGCAAGGCAACCAAAATTTCTTGCGCTGCTGGCAATGTTAAGTAATGTAGAGACACTATTAACATTAGCAGGTCTTCTCCCCATGCTTGAGGAAATGAGAAATATAATTAAAAAGGCCTAGCAAAGAGCTATGTATATTGCATAATATGTTGCGCTACGTAAATTGACATGCTTGACACTCGATAATATCTATGAATTATGTGTCCATGATGTAAAATTTGCCAGCTGGCTGAAAATCACAGATTTGGACAATCCTAATAACTTTTTAAAAATTAGTTCAAAGGGGGAGTTATGTGCAGAAATTCATGGAGTTGAGATACCAATGCACTACTTTGCCAAGATCTAGTCTGAGGAACCAGGAAAGAACCCCAGGAGGTGAGTATCAAGTATTAAAAGGGAAGACTTTACCAAGATCATTGAGTCTATAACAACTTCTATGAAGCACATTGCCTTTGATCTTTCCGCATAGATTAGAGAAAGATTCCCTCCAGTCAAACTTATTGAATCCATGGCTATTGTGTTTCCTCGATATTGGAATATGAACAGTTTGAAAGATTTTATAACTAAGCTACTAACTCTGATAGATCATTTCTGCAAAACCAAAGAGTTAAATGGAGTAACTCTAAATGGAATTTTAGATGCAAATCATTTGAGAGAGAAATCGGGACATTTTTCACTAACAATGAGGGAAGAATATAATATTATGTAGAACCCTCACTAAGATGGATCAGCATCAAGGCTTTGGAAAAGTCTAGCTGAGAGCGAATTGTTGATTGATTCAATATCAAAATATTTCAAGCTTGCTAATTTATGTATGACCATGATATTGGGGTCGGTGGAGGATGAGAGAGTTTTCAGTGCTTTTGGATTCTTGAAGTCAAAGCTAAGAAACAAACTAGACAAGAATTTGGAAAATTTCTTGAGGCTCTATACATCCAGGTATGAAGTCAATACTTTTCCTTATGAAAGGGCACTGAAATTGTGGAGGAAGAAATGTCAGAGAAGAGGGATGGGAAACATTTCAAACCAAAGTGGGAATAGGAGTGGGAATGCAAGAGACAATGATGTCATTGACTCATGTACTGGTATTAGTACTGCTAGCGGTGAACATCAGTTAAGCAGTGGTATACAGAGTGAAGAAAACATATCGAAGAACCAAGGAAGCTATGAAGTTGATGGTGCTGAATCTGATGATCTCAATGATGATATGATGTGGTAGCTTGAAGTTGAACCATTGTAGAAGTAGCAAGTCCTAGGTATTTATTAAGCTTTTTCCTGAAGTCTACTGTCAGTTTCTGTATCTCATCATCAATCATAAATAATAGCATATTCCAATGTCAAAAACATGAATGTGGTTGATAATTTCATCAAGATTCAATTCCACAATTAATAATGGTTTTCACTTGCATTATTCAGCTCATATGGTACAATTCTTGTAGATTTTTCATTATTCTTTTTGACAACATAGCAATTCATATGTTATAATTCTTAGTGTTAGAAATACTGATTCTCATTAATTTAATTAAAAATTTAATACAATGCCTCAATACAACTCTATGATTCTATTTACAAAAGTCAATGACTCAATACCCATTGGTAATTTGGCACATTGCCCTATTTCAATTTCATTACCCGAACTCTAAGCCAATGACCCTGAACTCCCTTTTATAGAAACAAGGGAGCGACAATAGCTTCAGGTCAATTTTCCTAATGTGAAGTGAGAAGTCTCAAAATCTAAATCAGTAAGAGAACTAAAAGTCTACAACATCTCTACAACTTTAGTTGTACATTTTTGCATTTGACAGGCCAGTTTAGTAAATTAGCATTGGCAATAGCATCTACAACTGCAAGACTACAACATTGATCCTGTTCAAAAAACAAAGTTTAAACTTGTTACTTTAAACTCAATTCTAGACTCTAGTATTTAGGATAATATCAAAGATATATACTAAAGATATAGAGATGATTGAAACTAAAATTACTTTCACATACTATGATTGATGAGATCAAGATGATTATGTCAGTTTCTTTAGTACACTTCATTCTTCGTCAGTTGGAAGGGCAAAATTTCTAATGTTATAGTAAATGACTTGCAACTTCGTCAGCCATCCATACTTGGAAGAGTGAGTTGAAAGCAATGTTCCTTCCATTACTGTATTCAAAATTGTGAATATTTTGATGCACTTTGCAATGCCTTCATGAGTTCTGTCCTAAGGAAGGTTGCCTAAATCAGATGTCATTGTGTCCTCCAACTTTTTTTTGTAAGCTTCTCTTCCAAGAAAATTTGAACTTGATGAGTAATTAGGTCCAGGACTCGGCAAACCAAGAGATATCAATTTGGTTGTTTTACTATTCATCTTGGCGAGCTTTGGCCTGAATAAGGCAAGAGTTTCATCTACTTCTATTAGTTTTTGACATATTTGAAAGATAGAGATCACCTTTATTGTTGCACCAACATGGTCCTAAATTCCTTTGCTTTCCAAATGCCTGTCACTGGTTCTGTTGATTTCTTGTATAATCTGCTTTGCAGTTTTCTGTCTCTGACAAAAACTTTTGTTCTTCGCAATGTGCTCTTTTAGCTTCCCATAAACATCTGCAACAGTTTCATTCAGTTCAAACCAATCACACAACCTATCACCAGACATCTTTATTTGCCCCCAGAAGAATTTTTTTATTTGTTTGATTGTATTATTTACATTGTCATTCAAGATAATTTCATAATTTTTAATTGTATTCTTAGCCTTCTTTAGGTCTTCTCTCATTTTTGTGAACTAGTGTTCACCATGTTGTCTTATTTTCTCTGCTTTCTCTTCCCACTCTTTTGTTTTTACCCTCTCATTCTCCAATTCTTTCTTTAAGTTATTGGTTGCATGTCTCGCATTCTCCAATTTTTTGTATAAACTTAATGAAGAGGCTTTTCATCCTCAAGTTTTTTTTCACTCTGTTCCAATTTTTCCCTTAGAGTTTTCAGTTTTGCATCCATATGTTCTTGTTGTCCAATTTCTTCTTTAGAGGATGGATTTTTTATCCTTCTCTCTAATTCTTTGCACTTATTTTCTGCTACTTTCTCAGTTGCCTTTACATTTGCCAGGTCTGCCTTTAACTTATCTATTGTGCCCTGAAGCTTTCCTTTCTCTCCAACTTCATCAATGAACTGTAGACCACTTGGTTAGTCATTTTTGACACATTTATCTTGTCCACATTTTTAATTTTGGATAAATCCATTTGGAGGGTGCTAAATTGAAATTGAGATGGATCTAACTGACTCTTTGGTGGATTGTTATCTCTAGTTGGGGCATAACAACCATGAATTCCATCATATATTTATTTGGGTCATATGTGGGAAATAACCTATTGGATGCAGGTTCTGCATCACGAGCTGCAACAACTACTTCCATCTTCATTTTCTTACTATTTTCTCTATTCCTATTTTTTGATTGTTCATAGTTAGTTACAAAATCATTGTAACAAAAATTAGGGTTTTGTGACACAACTAAATGTTTGAATAGTGAAATAGTACTTGCACTGATGTACGAGCTTCCACCTATGTTTCCTGTGGTACTACTAATTCCACCATGAGGATTATCAATACCCTGACCCATTACAAGTGGAGTTTTTGGACTGTTCTAAGGGTTTTGTCCTGAAGGTTGGGCAATTCTTGGACTCACAGTCACCATTGGCATTGTTGTACTAATACTTATAGTTGTCATAACCTTTTGCTTCTTTACCCTACCTTGATCTCTGGGAACATTTATTTTTGTGTCTATTTGTAATGTCCTTTTTAGACCACTAGTTGTAGTTGTACCCATGATATCCACATCTATGGGAGTGGCAATTGATTGAGATTGAATCTGAGTGCTTGCAATAGGTGGAACTGTATTTGAAGTTGGAACTAATGGAATTGACTAAGTTGATGAATGTGATGATTGAAATCCAAGCCCAAGGCCTAGTTTTGCACCATGTTTTGGTGGAGCTAGTGGGTCAGGTGTAGACCAAACCCCTAATCCACTGGGACCTAGACCACCAATACCTTGGTAGCCCATTTTTTGTATAATATCTGCCCCTTTGGTATATTTATCTTTTGTGGACTTATCAAGTCCTCTACTAATTGTGGGATTCACACTAGATGTGGGATCCACAGAGTCCTGGTCATAGTCATCATCATCAGTGACATTTTCTTCAATTGGATGCTCCTTATTCCACAAGTCATTAAACATTTTATCCTCTTCCACCTCATAAATATCTTTAGAGGTCTTTGGCTCACCAAGATTCTTCCTCATTTCCCAAAAATCTTGAATTTTGGTTCAAGTCCAATTATCATCCATACATTCATCCATTAGGTCATTTGGAATAGATTTTGTAGATGGTTGAGCATCTTTCTGGTAGAAATTGTACGATGTCATGGCTTGCACTTTTCCTTTTTGTTTGTGCAATTTGTGATGACAATTCCTATATTGACATATTATTTTCAGCAGCATATTTCTCCATCTCTTTTTTGACCTCCTCCCAAGAATCCATGCTTTTAAATTTTTCAATCAATGGCATACTTTCATGTTGATATTTTCTTGCAGAGTTCCCATTCTCTCTAAGCTTTGTTCCAATTATGTTGAGTGGATCATACTGCC
This sequence comes from Chamaecyparis obtusa, assembly GCA_027943335.1. Classification (NCBI taxonomy): domain Eukaryota; kingdom Viridiplantae; phylum Streptophyta; class Pinopsida; order Cupressales; family Cupressaceae; genus Chamaecyparis; species Chamaecyparis obtusa. The sequence goes on along the minus strand of BSBK01007657.1, from coordinate 356,198 downwards.
AGTGACTATCAACATCAAAGTGAAAAATTGTAAAAAAGGCTTCTGCCACTTTGAATCCTCTTCTCTCAAATGTGAACCCTCCAAATGAGAAAGGCAAGGAAGGAAATATCATTTTCTTTTGCTGACCATTAAAAGTACATCTGTGCTCTCCATCTATCGTACATATTCCAATGCAAATACCCTCTTTGTGACATGTATTGGAAGTTCATAGGGTTCTACTACTAAATCGTAAAACCTTAACACTATGTACTCTTCCATGAAGTACCAGTCAGCCAATTGTATTTTACTTCCAAGTTGAATTAAATCTCTACAAGTAGCAGGTAATCTAGGCATTGGAGTGCCTGTAATTTTATCGTACATTGATGTCAAAAAGAAGTCTACAAAATTGTTGTAGTTCCTTTTGTTATCAATCATCCTTATCTCAGGTGTCCACTCATATATTGGATTTTGGCCCTAGCTGCAAAGCTTGTTTGTCTGAAATATTGCATGATGCTTTGCTAAGAGAAGATATCACAAGTAGGTTGTGAGTCTAAATGTCTTCTGTGAACCTATTTTAATCATTAGTAATTGTTCTTGCATGCAATGAACAATGTGCTCAATAAAACAATATTTTACTAGTTCTTTTTCAAAATGAATATGAAAAAGCATTTCAAGAATGCTAGCACCCACTTCTTTGTTACTATCCAATCCCAAACAAAATGCTAGCAAGGAAATATTGTCCTGAACCCATGGCACAAAAATTTCATAATCATAAGGAGGCATATGATCTGGACTCAGGGTAGAACCATTTGCTATTCCTCTGATATAAGAATCTCTCTGTGTTGCATCTATTTTTTCATAATCCTCTGCCAACTTTCTCAGGTCAATTTGTACATTTGAGTTTTGCAATTCAAACCCTAGGTTCAACAGACTAGCAAATTCACTCTTGGTTATGGACAAAATTTCCTCCTGATTATTTTTATTCATAATTTCTTTTTTATTTTCATCATAATTTTCAGTGCAGACCATGACAATTTTTGGGCAAGGGAATACTTGAGGTAACGCCATGCTTGCCGACCCAACATTCCACGATGCAATTTTATTTGCTGTTACATTTACCTTGGGGTTAAATGAAGAAAATTTTGAACCCTTATTTGGATCATTCCACTTATTTTCAATTGCAAATCTAATTTCCATTATTCCCTTATTTCCATGAATAACAGGATCATAAATATCATAGAATAAATTAGTGAAACCTAGTGTTTTAACCAGATTGTGGAATTCTATTATCTGACTTGTCTTTTTACTCATAGTCTTATTCTTGATATTTTTTTTCCCCATCGTGGTAAGCTGGCAAGTGGTAACCTAAATTGGTATCACTATTTACTCGTTGGAAAATTCAAAGATTTATACATAGCTAGAAGCCTACAATTTACAGGGGTGATTCAAAATTAAACCCTAACAAGTAATAGGATAAATTTTTTTTATAATATAAATAGTAAAGTTGTAAATCAAGAGATTTGAAAAAATTAAAATGCAGGACCTAGGTGTTCAAGATTTTAGTAGTTACTCGTTACCCTTAGTTTTGATTTTTGCAGAATTTGACTAGGAACAGAGCTTCAGCTGAGAGACTTTGTTGCACTTGATTTCCTCAACATAGAAATTTAGAGTCCCTAAACCCTTTCTAAACCCTTTCTAAATCCGCAGACTACTGGAAAGTGAAACTTAAAGCACCAAAATTGTACAATCTAGAGTCATCACCACTCATCTGATGGCTGACTCACCTCACAAATACGAGTCAGACATGTCACATCATCATCAAAGATTCAAATGGCATTATCGGTAGGACCATGTGTGACTACAAGTGGAATGTGTTACATGTTTAGTGACACATGTCATGATTTCGGAATGAGTTTGAAAAGATGGGGTTTCTTCTCCCTTTCATCCTGAAATACAACTTCGGTCGTTGATCTATAATAATCCAATGGTCATAATGGTGTTGTGTGCTTGTGGTGGCCCCGGGCCCTATGGGTCCCATTAACTCACCTAGTCACCACTCACCTGACGACTGACTCACCTCACGACTACGAGTCAGACATGTCACATCATCATCAAAGATTCAAATGGCATTGTCGGTAGGACCATACAAGATTGTGAGTGGAACATGTTACGTGTTTAGTGACACGTGTCATGATTCTAGATCGGGTTTGAAAAGATGGGGTTGCTTTTCCCTTTCATCCTAAAATAAAACTTTGGTCATTGATCTACAATAATCCAATGGTCATAATGGTGTTGTGTGCCTGTGGTGGCCCTCAGCCCCTTTAGGTCCCATTAACTCACCTAGTCACCTCTCACCTGATGACTGACTCACCTCACGACTATGAGTCAGACGTGTCACGTCATCATCAAATGGCATTGTTGGTAGGACCATGTGAGACTGCAAGTGGAACGTGTTACATGTTTAGTGACACGTGTCATGATTTCAGAATGGGTTTGAAAAGATGGGGTTGCTTTTCCCTTTCATCCTGAAGTCCATCGTACATTGTCGATCTGTGCTCATCTAATGGTAGTTATTTGCAACGGACATTGTTAAATGTTATAATGTTATTTTTTCCTTTATAAATATTAATTAATAATGGATAATAAGTTAATAACATTTAAAGTTATTTAATTGAATAGTAACAATTTTAGCCAATCAAATTCAAAATGCATAGTTTTTTAATAATATTAAATTCTAATAAATTTCAGAGGACGAGATTTATGTGGTCGCTAACTCGCTAGGTCTCCCAAACATGAGTTAAAGTAATATTTTTTATTGATTATATAGTATACTTAATGTTAAAATGATATTTTTTATTGATTAGAACTTTAACATTGATAATTATAATCACATATAATTATCATACCTTATAATTAGAAAACATTAAATTCTTTCTCTAACCTTATTAATTCATTTGTCTGTCAAATTGATTATATAGTATTTTTATAGTTAAAATGATATTTTTTATTGATTATAACTTTAACGCTGATAATTATAATCACATATTCACATATGATTTTCATACATTACAATTAGAATACCATAAATTCTTTCTCTAACCTTATTAATTCATTTGTCCTTCAAAATTCTACAAATCTTTCATATTAAATTTATGAGTGTGTGAATTTTGACAGGTAACATTACCCAAACTTAATGTCAGTACTTAGTGATAACTGATAAGACATTTCTTTTATTAACTACAACTGTCTACATTGTACAACTATGATACATCATACATGTCTAATATGCAGATAAATCATAAAGAAACTAATTAAAATATTGCAATCACAGTGATAGAGAAGTCTAAGAACCATTTTTTGTACAAATTGAAATGAGCTAAAGCTTGCAAAATTTTCATTGTTTTCTTTTCATAAAATAATAATTACATAAACATTGTCTAGTGCCACTTGCAGAACAAAGAGAAACCTATTATAAACAAAAAAAACCAAAAAATGAGGTATGTTTTTATTAAAAAAAAACCACTAGTAGACTAGTAGTCCATTGTCCACTTCCAGTACAATACTACAAAAAGAAACCTACTATAAACAAAAAAACCCATAAACGACTATGAGGTATGTTTTTATAAAAAAAAACTAGTAGTAGTCCACTAGTGATTTTGCCCTTCGGCTCCATCTAAGTAGAATTCACCAGAGAGGATTAACTGCGAGAATTCATTGAGCCACCTAAATTGCCCCACCTTAGCCTCCTCTTCATCAAGCATAAACCACTTTCAGAGAAAATCCCTAGCAATCAGGGCCCATTTCCTATGGCGCTTATACTTCCCAGCATTTAGGCCCAAAAGAAAAGGTTGCATGGCCACATTCTAGCCTAGGAGGAGAAGCTTGGGTATTTCACTTGCCCAAGGGACCCCCACCCCTATTTTTACCAACATGACAACATGAACATTGTCCCCCAGGTATTCTTCTTTAAAAACCCTCCTTAGCAGCATTAACTTGTCCACCTTCTCTCCTTCGAGGTCAAGAAGAGATGCCAAAAAATGGGACGTAATGTCCGTGTTGACCCAGTGCCTATCTTCATTGTTCAGAAACTCTTAGCCCAACACCATTTTCAAAGCCTCTATAATGAAAGGCCCACCCTCCTTACAAATAGATTCTAAGGTTTCATTAGAAAAGGAACCCAGAAAAGCCTTCTAGGCCTCCTCAGATGTGTATATAAGCCTAATTGGAGTGTCCATCTAAAACAGTAAAATTCATAAAACTTAAAACCAAATTATTTGCAGAGTGCACACTGTAGACCCTAAACAAATAAATTATCTAGCAAAGGCCAAAGATGAATCGATGAATAATGAAGCTAGATCATCTATAAATAGCCTTTGAATTCTTGATCGTTACTTAGCAATAAATTATTCTGTCTTTAATGGTATTAAATCCATTGTCCTTAACATGCCTCTAAATCTTTCATGTAAATCTTTCCCCTAAATGCATGCATGTGAGAAATTAAAATTTTGGACTTAATCTTTCATATCTGGTAGTAAATCTTTCCCATAAATGCAAAAAATGTCAGATATCAGTTATATCATCTGTACAAATTTGGAAGTGGTACGTGTCTACTCTGCATGACAAGTAAAAGAATGTTGCTTGTCACTGACAAGGCATTTATTGCTTACTGAGTTAAGAGGTTACAAGTTGCACTGTAGTAATAGAACCATGAATATCAATACCAACATGTGTACACTATAGTCTGTAGACAAGTAACCCTTATTTGATACATGTCAACATTCCGGTGACTTGCTCCACAACTCTGTTTCCTTCAAGAAATTGGGGCGGAAATTAAACTTCAGCCATTGATCTTGGATCATTAGACGGTCTCAAATAATATATTTAACATTATAAAATAATTTATGTATGTTAGGTATGTTAGTCTAAGGTATTATAACAAAATATTTCCCATCTTTTGAAAATCACCAACAAAATATTTTTTTTGCCATAATTAATGAACGATTAGCTAATAAAATAAATAAATTTTCAAACGGTACATAAAATTCGCCAATACAAATATTTTTTTTACCCTTCAAAAGAAAATCATTCGCCTCATATATTATTATTTTTTACTTCAAAAGAAAATCATTCACCTCACATATTATAATTTTTTACTTCCAAAGAAAATTAATCACCAGCAATTTATGAAATTTTCATTAAGCGGGGAAAAAATCGCCAATAAAAACTATGAAAAATCATGGATTTGAAAAAAAATTCGCCTACATTATAACAAATTCCCACCTAAAATAATGTACGATTCACCAGGATTTTACACTTTTTCCTAAAATGGGGTTTCTTCAAGTTATCCCTGTTGAGGACTTATGTGATTCATTGTAATATCTGGCTGAAACTGGGAAGGCCTTACAGCCTGGCATGTATGATTCATTTGAAGTAACTATATGAATGATCCTGCATTTCATCTCTCCCACTGTGTTGTTGCTTCCACATGTTGTTGAGAAAGGTTGTTCAGGTTAGGGTGTGCCATTCTTGGCCCCTCCTACTCTCTCTTGTGTTAGGTGGTATCAAAGTGAGGTGAGATCTAGATCTAGGTTTACGAATCTAGATTTGAAGGTTCCTTCTTGTGAGGCCCTAGTTGAATTGTTGTGGGGTAGTAGATTGAGATCTAACCTTCAGTTTCAGAGGGTTTTCAAGATGGTTCGTTGGAGGTGAGATGCAAATCCAGAATTGGCAGACATGTTGAGAAAAATTGTTGCTAGATTAGAAGCTGTTGAAATAGCCCAGTGAAGAGGAAGACATCTTGAAGATGTTAGTGATGATGAAGTTGAGGTAGAACAAGGTGATGTAGAACCTGCACCTGTGATGGATCAGGGTGAGGAAATATTCTTGAAGGCTTTGACAAGTCTGAAGTCTACACCACACTTTAATCCTCTTGAGTATGGTGGAAAGTTGGATTTGGATGAATTGGTGGATTGGACCATAGATATGGAAAAGTATTTTGAGTATGAAAATGTACCTGAAGACAAGAAAGTGAAAATTGCAAGCACAAAGTTGAAAAGTCATGCATCCTTATGGTGGGAACATCTGCAGTTGGACAAAAAGAGGAAAGGAAAAGACAAAATCAAGGTATGGAGTAAAATGGTGAATAAATTGAAAGGAAAGTTCTTACCTTGTGATTATCAGATTAAACTAGTTAGGTGAATGAAAAGTTTAAGACATAAAGATAGCTCGGTAAAGGATTATACTGAGGAATTCTATAGATTAGATATCATATCTAGACATGATGAAAATGATGTGGAAATAATTTCTAGATATCTGAATGGTTTGAGAGTTTCCATCCAAGAAGAAATTAGTTTGGTCAAATTGGAGAACATTGAAGAGGATTATCAATATGCATTGAAAGTTGAGGAGAAATTGAACAAGAGACATGAGCAAAGACAAAGAGGTAGAGGTGGTAGATTCCCTAGAGGAAGAGGTAGATCTTATGGTGAAAATAGTAGATCTAAACCATAAAAGAAAACCTTGGATAAAGGCAAGACTGAGTGGAAAGGTGAAAGTTCATCTAGAGGAAGAGACAGTAACTACCGAGGTGGTTATAATAGAGGTGGTTTCTGAGGAACTTGTTACAATTGTGGAGAAGAAGGACATAGATCATTTTAGTGTACACATGCAAGTAAGAAGGCTAGTAACAGTAGGAATGCTTTGGTGCAAGAAGAGTCACCAAATGAGCCTGAGAAGGAAAATAACATGATGGTAAGAAGAGCACTTTGGAATGAAGGTAAAAAGGAAGATCCGATAAGGGAAAGTTTTTTCAAGACCAGACGTAGAGTTTCTGACAAAGTTTGGAAGGTAATCATTGACAGTGGTAGCTCGGAGAATTTGGCATCTGAAGAGATGGTCACAAAATTGTAGTTGGAAAGGTTGAAACATCTGAAGCCCTATCAGATTTCATGGATCAAAGATGAGTATACACTCCTAGTAAGTGAACAATGTTATGTGAATTTTAAGATTGGAAAGTACTATGATAAGGTGTTATGTCATATCATGCCTATGGATTGTTGTCATATTTTGTTGGGTAGACCTTGGCAATATGATAGACATGCTATATATGATGGGAGATTGCATAAATATACTATTTGGGCTGATGGAAGAAGACAAATCTTATTACCTTTGATGGAAGAACCTGTTAGTAATGTTTGCACATCTATGAAAGTTTTCTTGATGGAAGGAAGAAAGTTTGTTAAGGATTTAAAGAGAAACGATGTATGTTTTTCTATGATTCATAACAAACTGAGTAAGAAAATAGAGGATAATGTCCCTGAGGAGATTGATAAGTTACTCATCGAGTACAGAGAAATCATTTCTGATAATGTACCTTATGGTTTGCCACCAAAAAGAAGCATTGATCATTGGATGGATCTAATCCCTAGAGCTAGTTTATCAAACAAGGCATCTCATCGGTTGACACCTATCGAGAATTAGGAATTGAACCGACAAATTCAAGAGTTGCTAGAGAAAGGTTTGATCAGAGAAAGTTTGATTCCTTGTGCAATACCTGCAGTATTGGAACCTAAGAAGAATGGAGAATGGTGAATGTGTATTGATTCTAGAGAAATAAAAAAGATAACAGTGAAGTATCAGTTTCCTATATCAAGAATGGATGATATAATGGATAGTTTGACTGGAGCAAAGTATTTTACCAAGATTGATTTGAAAAGTGGGTATCATCAGATCAGAATTAGAGAAGGTGATGAATGGAAGACTGCTTTCAAGACAAAAGAAGGTTTGTATGAGTGGTTGGTTATGCCTTTTGGTTTAACTAATGCATTAAGTACTTTTATGAGGTTGATGAATAGAGTTTTGAAGAAATTCTTGGGTAAGTTTGTGATTTTATATCTTGATGATATTTTGATATTCAGTAAGACTAGAGAAGAACATTTTTTGCATGTTAGACAAGTTTTGCAAAGATTGAAAGAAGAAAAGTTGCTGATAAATTTGAAAAGGTGTTTATTCATGAAAGAGGAGATTGTGTATTTGGGATTTGTGATTTCAGCTGATGGTTTGAAAATGGATCCTAAAAAGTTTGAAGCTATTTTGAATTGGCATACACCTATGAATGCTAGTGAGGTAAGATCATTTCATGGTTTGGCAAGTTTTTACTGAAAGTTCATTAGAAATTTTAGTTCAATTTGTAATGCTATGACTGAGACTATGAGAGGAGACAAAAGAGAATTCAAGTGGACACATGGAGCTGATAAAAGTTTTGAGACTCTAAAGCAAAAGGTTGTTGAATTGTTTGTTTTGGCATTGCCTGATTTCAATAAGGTATTTCAAGTGGAATGTGATTCAAGCGGAAGTGCAATTGGAGCTGTGTTGAGTCAAGAAGGTAAATCTGTTGCTTTCTTTAGTGAAAAGTTGAATAATCTAAAAAGGAAATATTATGTGTATGATCAAGAATTCTATGCTATTGTACAAGCACTAAAGAAATGGAGACATTATTTGATACTGAGTGAATTTGTGTTATATACCGATCATAAATCTTTATAGTATTTGGCTAGTCATAATAAGTTGAATCAGAGACATATGAAATCGGTTGAGTATTTACAGAGTTATACATTTGTGATAAAGCATAAGAGTGGAGTCACTAACTGAGTTGTTGATGCATTGAGTAGAAGGAGATCTTTGATGACCGAGATGAAAATTGGAATTCTAGGCTTTGATGACATGAGAGATTCTTATGAATTTGATCCTGATTTTTCTAAGCCGTGGAGAAAGTGCAGAGCACCTATTCAAGATCAACAAAGTACTAAACGGGATGAATATTTTATGCAAGGAGGTATGTTGTTTAAAGGTATTCAATTGTGTATACCGAGAGGACCTATGAGAACTATTTTGATAAAAGAGAAACATAGTAGTGGTTTGGCTGGACATTTTGGTGTTGATAAGACATTGAATTTTCTTAAGGAGAAATACTTTTGGCCACAGTTGTATAAAGATGTTTGGAAATTTGTGAAAAGTTTTGGAGTTTGTCAAGTTGCAAAAGGAGTTAGTTAGAATACTAGATTGTATACACTGATTGTTGTACCTGAGAAACCTTGGATTGACATCAGTATGGATTTTGTTCTTGGCTTACCAAAGACAGTAAGAGGTAATGATTCTGGTTTTATTATTGTGGATAGATTTTCTAAAATGGAAAATTTTATACCTTGTAGAAAGACATCAGATGCAGTACATGTAGCAGATCTTTTCCTTAAAGAAATTGTTAGATTGCATGGATTACCAAGGATTATTATCTCTGACTGAGACAGTAAATTTGTTGGATACTTTTGGAAGACTCTTTGGAGAAAGTTGGGTACGGAGTTGAAATATAGTTCTACATTTCACCCACAAACCGATGGATAGACAGAAGTTGTGAATAGAAGCTTGGGTAATCTTTTGAGATGTTTAGTTGGAGACACACCAGGTAATTGGGATTCTATGTTGGCACAAGTAGAGTTTGCATACAATAATTCAATGAATAGGAATACTGGAAAAACACCTTTTGAGATTGTAAATGGCATATAACTGAGAGGTATATAAGACTTGAGAGACATTGATGATGAAAGAAAGAGAAGTGTTGAAGGAGTAAAATTTGCTAAATACATGAAGACATTGCATGAAGATGTGAAGCTTAAATTGGAAAAGAATAATCAGAAATACAAAGACAAAGCTAATAGATCAAGAAGACATAAACTTTTGAAGTTGGTTATGAAGTGAGAGAATTGGCAGAATTACAAGAGGAAAATAGTATATGGAATATAGATGGTAAAGTGGAAGAACAGACCAAGTGGAGACAGTTCATGGATTTCACAGCCTGAGTTGGATGCAGCTCGGATCATACCTACTAAATGATTCAGAGAATCATTTTCAAATAACCCCAAGGGTCTGGTGCAGGAGCATCTTGGGTCCTTGGCAATCCTTTGTCACCAAAAACATATTTGAGTTTGTTTGTGTTGCTCAATTCCTACTTTGAGCGTGTTGGTTCACTGTTGCTCGATTTCCTTTACTTGTCAGTGTTGGTCGGTTATCTTTTTGGCTCTCAGTAATTTCCCCAACGCTCGGTGATGCCTATCTGGCGCTCAGTTGGCTTTGCTTACCGACGGGTTTCTTTTGAGTTTTTGTTGAGGCCAACTTGTGCATTGATTATGGGTCACAGATTTAATGCTGGTATCCATCATTGGGAAGTGTGTGGTCCCATATTTTATCATTCCTTCCATTGATTATGGATTTGAAGGCTGACTCAATTCGGTAGCCTCTTGTATAAATGTAGTTGTTTGGTTAGAGTTTAGGGAGTCAATTTTTGGGAGAGCAAGTTTTGGTAGAAGATTAGAGATTATCTATAGATCCTTGCATGTTTGAGGACTTCTGTGATTCATTGTAATATCTGGCCAAAATTGGGAAGGCATTACAGCCTGACATGTATGAATCAATTTGAAGTAAATATATGAATGATCTTGCATTTTCTCTCTCCCACTGTGTTGTTGTTTCTTCTGCGGGTTGTTGAGCAAGGTGGTTTAGGTTAGGGTGTGCCATTCTTGGCCCCTCCTGCTCTCTCTTGCGTCAAAAGTGGACTAAAGTTGACATTTCACTTCCATATTAGATAATTATTTTCCATGAATAAGTTGTTGGGAAATGGTGATTATAGTTGTGGGATTCTAGTAGGGAGCTGAATAATAATTGTTTGACTAGGCCTAACCACATATTAAAGGTTTTTTATATTATCAATTAATATTTTGAGTCTATGTCATGATAAAACTTTCTATATCTTTTGGGAAAAAGGGGATTAAAATATACTAAGAAATACTTCTAAGAAGAATAGAAAAGGATTTCCTGATATCCATAGCTATCATAACAAGAAAAATAAGGATGAGACAAAAAAATCTCCCATAGTTCCACCAACTCCAGGAACACAAGGCCCTAGAAAAAAGAAAAAAATGAAGTCCAATGTTTAGCCCAAATTTTGTAGTAGATGCAAAAACTTGTTAACGTGATCAAAAGAAGAGAAAACCAGTAAAGACATTGTATTATCTTGGGGCATCTGAATCCGACTTGGCTAAAGAACAGGAACACACATTTTATTCAAGGGTTATAAATAAAGGAGACAGAGTTTAAGTTCTAAGATAAATCACGAATTTGATCAACTAAAGACCCAAATGCAAAGAACAACCCTCAAATTCCTTTTTAATCAAAAGGGAAGCTAACAACATAGAATCCATTTGGAAAATAACATGTCTCTACCCTAATTCATAAGCTTTCTACAAGGAAACAAGAAGGCCACAACCTTCTATTTTATTATTGGTACCAAAACTAGTATCCAAAAAAAATGGGAACTTAAAAATAGCTAGAACTATTGTGACCAACACCTCCAATTTAAACTAGACAAGTATTAAACCTCTAAAGAAACCATCAATGTTAATGTTAAAATAGTATTAGGATAAGGTGTCCAAGGATCAATTCTATTAACCCTTCATGGAAGATGAGTCTAAGACCTGGAAATAGTTTAAAATGGCAAGTGACCAACATCCAAATGCTAAACAACCCCATGATCAACATTTTCCTTAAAAAAAAATATAAGAATGTTATAAAAAATACATAAAATATTCCTTTATTCTAATGTATAAGATATTACATTTGATATGCATTTTATAAAATAGTGGAGATGGCAAAAAGCAATTAAATAGTTTAACCATACAAAAACTACCTTTCTAATTGTCTACCCTAATCAATGTAATACATTATACTAACAAACAAAAGATCTAATAAAAAGCAAAATTGGTAGCAAGAGTCTTTTGAATTGAATTTAAATATAATGACAAACATACTCAGTGAGGTTCTTATATTCATCTCTTACTACCAATTTAATAACTTTTCTTCAGTGTTATGTAATGAATTTTGTGGACGGATTTGAGTTTAGTTTTAGAAGACAATAAATTTTTATTCAGTTATAGACAAATCAAAATTGAATCTTCAATCTGAACTAGCTGAACCGACAATCAAGATAAAATGATGTCATAGAATTTATTTAAACAAAAGTTTTGATAATCAAAATTTTATTCAAACTGTTCAGTGGATGAGATCGCGTAATTATAATGAATAATAGTTTACGATTTGCAGAAACATTTGTACCTGCAACATAATTGTTTACTGTTCTAGATTGCACCAAATATTTTGGTCAGTTTTTTTTGTTTTAGCAATGTCACATTTTCGCATGACAGAAAACATAAAAATGGAAGCATGCAAGGAATAATCTTATTGTAATAAGTCCCTGTTCTATGCTTAAGCGACCCAATTATGCTACCAACCTTTGCCAAATTTTTAAAAATAGAAAATAGATTACTGATGAAAACAAAGAGAACAAAACACTAATTATTTTATAAAATTGTACTGACCCAACAGGCACTGGTACAACAGCTGAGAATATGTGGATACTATTATATTGTTAAACAGAATATCAACACCATGAATATAATACATCTCCATATACTGAGCAGTTGTTAGAAGAATTCTAAAGGAACAAATAGATACTTTTACTGATAATAAATATATTTATATAGAATCAGAGTAGATTGTATATTAGGATTTTGAAAATTATTTTATTGTTTAAAACTTGACATTTAAAATTTTGAAAATTATAAATGTTTATTGGAAGAGATTTTATTATAACATTTGTATGCATAATTTTAAATATTAAAATCACCTTCAGTGAAGATTGGTTCCTAATCTTATAATAAGCTAAAAATTAATCTAATCTAACATGTGTAGAAAAATGGTAGATGGAGATATATAGTTAATAGGTCTCGGGAGGCATATATCATTAAGGTAAATAGGGTAAGGGTTTAGGGTATTATAGAGTTTAGGGTTTAGCGTATTGACTTATGGTTGAGTGTTTAAGATATGGAGCATGAGGTAGAGGATTACAAGGTCAAGATTATTTCCATGTGTTTAGGGTATTGGCTTATGGTTAGTGGTATAAGATAAAGGACATAGGGTATAGAATTATAGGGTTGATTGTGTTAGTATACAATTTGGGGTATAGTGTGTATGGTTTAGGGTTAAGGGTACTAATTATAAGGTTGAGGGTATTGGAAGTCGGGCTTAGTATTTAGGGTATTTAGTTTGTACAATTGACAACATTGATATAGACAAGTTAGGGTTTTCAATTGAGGGTTGAAAAATCTCAATGCATGTAATTTGGCATTCACCTTATAACCAACACTAAAAAAGGTAAACACGGGTAGTGACCCATGATTCAGGCTCACAATCTCTAATTTTGTCTAGTTCCTATGTATTCTCCAACAAGGAAACACTTTTTTCACAATGTTAACATCTTTCACAAGCATATTTTGCATATTCCACCATGCCTTTCTACCACCTTTTTGTTCGTTTGATAATGTAGAAGACAAAATTGAAGTTTTTAGATCAATTTTGATTATATGAGGTATTATTTGATGTTTCTAAGGTTCAAATATTTATTACAGGGTTTTTTTGTTAAAATTTGATAATATAGACTTGTTATTTCAAATTTTAAGGTGCATTCTATTTGTCTTATGTGCTTGTCACCTTCCCACATAGTTCAAATACAATGATTTATATTTGATTGTGTTCTTTTTTAATTTGTTTCCTTGAATTATATTATTATGTTAGCATGATCCTCATTAATATGATAAATTGATATCTACACACCTTAAGTGGTCCATGTCAACACAAATGAACATTACCAATTTTGAATGATAATGAAATTGAATGTGAACATTATTTAAAGTAGGGAAACCTTTCTTAAACTATTGATGTGATAAGTGCATGGTAATTAATAATCAAAATTGAACTCAATTTAAGCTATGACCATCATGTAGGTCCATTGGGCAAGTCCTAATGAATATATGACAAATTTGTAGATTCATTAGGTCTGCTATAATGAAGCTATGTCTATCATAACTTCATTAGGACAATCTGAATGAATATAGGATAGTCACAACATCATTGGGACTACCTTAATGAAGCTATGAATCTTATGTAGGTTCATTAGGTCAATCCTAATCAATATATTATTTCCCTAAATTTACTAGGGCTTCCTTAATGAAGCTATGATTATCATACATTGATTAGGGAATTCTCGATGAATGTAGGAAAGTCATAGCTTAATTGAGGTATTGTTGGGATTATGGAAAGGTGAGTTACTGAGAGGGGATGGGTGAATCAATAACCTTCAATTTTTTTGATCTAAATCCTTAAGACAATGTATCTTATTAACCAACTATCACGTTAACATTTCATCCATTCATAACATAACATAATTTAATAAGAAATTGTTTCTAATCTAACATGTAAATCATTCATGAAACTTCATACACAATACACAACTATTTTGGTATTGCAGAAACCCTTGTTAGAAGGTAAAAATGCGGTGGGGATGACACCCACAAAGCTTCACTACTGCAATAATAAAGTTTTTTGGGTAAGGCTACAATGTTGAACACTTCTGATGATCTTACCCTGTTAGGAGTAACAATAAATACCTGTTGAGATCTACTCGGTTAGAGGATTTAAGAAACATTGTTAAGTGTGCACTTGGTTAAGAGATTTACAAAAGACTTGTTAGGTCTACTCTGTTAGGATATTTTATCTTCCACAATTGTTAGAAAGTAACAGTAAATTTGACCTATATGTAGCAACTTACTTTGCTTGATTTCAGATCTGACAAGTACTTAACTGATATCACCTTGCTATGATAGATATCTTCTCTGAATACTTCTCAGTAGCCTATGTTGTGCTTATGAATATAATCCTTGAATTCTCTGTCAAAACATTAACTTCACAACCTTGTCTGACCTTCAGATGTCTATGTAGGTAGATACATCATATTCTCTCTCTCTCTCTCTTGTAAAAATTACATCTTGATAATTCTTATATCAAAAGATTTGACCTAATTAGGGTTATGGTATCATCTAGAAAAACTTAAATGAATGATCCAAATGAATAACCTAAAACAATTTAATACATAGGGATCATCAATCATTAATGATTCCATTTGTATTTAATCTTCACCTTGAAATATGTAAACCATTTTCTAGCTCGGTATTTAAACCGTTTGCATTTTATTCTATGCCATTCCATACTTCTATGGAATTCCTGTATTACTTAGTATATACCACATTCATGACTTTATAAAATATTGATTCTCAGTATATATGAATTCTCGGTAATCATTTGGCTCGGTGTATGTGCTCGGTCAAGACTATGATCAATTACCATGTTACTCTACCTTTTTCTCTGCTCGGTTACTATACTTAGTGTTTTGACCGACTAGCATGTTTTCTTCCTTTCCCGACTATATGTGTGAGACTAATGATAACTCATAATCTAACAGGTATCCCTAATGAACCCAATGTTTAATTTTACAACATAAGCACTTGCAAGATCAAATATAAAATGAATAACACCTTCCACAAATGAAGAAACAAGAAAGATATGAGGTATTCCTCAAAAGTAAAAGACACATAATGAATTCAATATGATGCATAATGGTTTTCTATATAAAAAGAAAGAGGCCCTAATTAGAAAAAAAAAATATAACTAAAGATAACCTAAGTGAACTTAGCTAAAAATTCATGTCTCTTAATATATAATTTAATAACACCCTATCCAAAGAGAATTATTTTTAGGATCCTCAATTTTCTCCCACCTCCCAAGGAATTTTGAATGTTGTTCTACTTATCTTTAATTACTTTCTTGTTTTTCTTATTAAACAATATTTTTTTATATGATATTAAAACATCAACTAAAATTAGCATCTTTAGTTCATGATGTTGAAGCAATGGCTTTATATGCATCAAATCAATTTGTCGCAATAGTTCTTTCACTATTATTTTTGGATATTCTTAACCCAAAAATTTTCATTCTCTCTCTACATTTCAGAATTTTAACCATTTCAACAACTAATTGGAATCTTCTAGTTTGACTTAAGCTTTCAAAATAGTTATTCCGCATTATTCTAACCATTCTTCTCCAAGTTAATTTGGAAATTTTATTAGGCATTGACTTCAAAATATTCTCATCAATGTCATTTAGAAACTTTCATTTTCTATGAATAATTGTAGGATGTATTAAGATTGTTGTATACATGTTCATCATTTTCATTATCCGCATTAGATGCATTCATTGTATCAATTTGAAATAGTATATG